>BJFM01002540.1:74512-96824 GCA_016586285.1 Arothron firmamentum
GGGGGGGGGGGGGGGGGGGGGGGGGGGGGTGTTGCCTCCGTGTGGGACCGCAGCGAATGTCAGGCGCTGATCAGCTGACGCCACCTCAGATGTGCTACTACTAAACATAACTCACGGCTGACACTTGTTGCCAAGGCTGCGGGGGTCCTGGTCCCAGCCGGGTGGGGCGTGAGAGGGCAGAGTTAGAAGCCGGTCTTGCCCGCCACATCGAAGGGCAGACCTGCTTCCAGAATCAGCCTGGTGTTTTCCACTGTGTTTACTGTCTATCTGCTATGCATGCTTTGGGGTTAACTTCCACCCACCACGGGCCAAAACACATCTCTGAGAGTGTGGGTAATGACGGCGCGGGAAACTAGACACATCATATTCATTCATTCATAATTAATAATTTGTTAATGTCTTCCTTTACACAGTTCATATTATTAGCCCATCCATTCACCCGGCCGGTTGTGACTAGACTGCATGTGCGTGTGCGTGTGCGTGTGTGTGTGTGTGTACAAACACAGAGGTCGGTCTGTGCTGGTTACACAAAGCTGTCCATTCAGGTGCCCCTTTCCTGGACCAGTTTCAGCAGACTGAGCCTAGCTCGTTTCTCTAGCTTCATCACCTGTGTTGCTCTCTGAACAGCCCCCGCGTCCACACACCACTATTCCTCCTCTCCTTCTAATTGTGTCTCCGCGCTGGCGCCTACCTCTCACTGATTTAGCCCGTGTCTTGGCGACCTCAACAAATACACCCACCCACTGGACTCTTCCAGAGCCCCTGCCGAAGCTCACGCTCTCTGGAGCTGAGAGAAAAATGCATCGCAGAGAGACGCTGAGCCTTACTTATCAGGCTTTTAGCCTTATTTATCCTAAAAAAAAAATAAATAAAAAAAAAGCAAATAAAAAAGGAGTTTGTACTATAAATACACCTCTTCTCTAATACGGCTAAGCTTTGCAGAAGGACATGAGTGACAATTGCACACTGTTGCCGTAGCAACCAGCTTACTTCCCTTTGCGTGCAATCGTTATACAATGACTCAATACCTTCTAAATTAGCTTGTGACACAGATTGGTGCTAAACGGATGGTTTGTGGAGGGGTCTGGTGACTCATCGGGCATTTAATGTGAGCAAGATAAATTTCAAAACCTGATTAAGGCATCATAATTTAACCTGGGGGGGTTCAAAATATTAGCGTTTGTCTGCATCCTGTAGGACGAAAAACAAGTGGAGCTGTTCTGAAAAACACACACGAGTTTAAACCACAGTGAAGCGTCTGTACCCCTGCACTCCAGGCTGTTTGTTCCCTTAACCAACCATCCGATCTCACTCCACCCTCCCACACAGCCTTATGAAACAGGCATCCACCACAGTGCACGAGATGGATGCTGATTATATCCAAGCGTAGCCGTGCAGATGTTGTGTGAAGAATGATGTTGCCGTGAGAGAGAGAGAGAGAGAGAGAGAGAGAGAGAGAGAGAGAGAGAGAGAGAGAGAGAGAGAGAGAGAGAGAGAGAGAGAGAGAGAGAGAGAGAGAGAGAGAGAACTCTAGAGGACGGTACCAGTGCACAAGCCACCTATTCAATTATTGGGGGGGGGTCAAGTAGGCAAAAATGTTTGTGTGCATCGCCATCAAGGCAGAAATGGAGCTCTAACGGCCTCAGAAGGTCATTAGGTCACCTGTCTAAAGTTGATGCTGATGTCTTTTGTCCTCCTGTCCTCAGACTTTCAAAGTTCAAGTGGCAACGGCATTTTTAAAGGTTAAATCAGCACAGATACACTGAGACGGCTGGTTAAAGGTGCTAACGGCCTCCACCGAAGCAGAGGGTTGTGAGTCAGACAGCCGCTGCTGCTCCACTTACTGCCGGTGAAGGCGATCCAGCGGGCGTATTTGGTGGCCTCCCTGCGCCAGTGTGAAGCCACCAGGAGTCCACAGGTGACCGTCAGGGAGATGATACCCATGATGATGAAGAAGAGCGTGGTGACCCACTCGGGGGGCAGCCGCGGCGGAATACAGGTCCGGTCTCGCCCGTGGATGGTCTGACACTGCCGGACCAGCCCGACTGTCAGGGCACCTGCAGAGAGAAGACGCCGTCCACCTTGCATGAGTCAGTGTTCTAGGTGGAACCTTGTTCCAATAATGCATCCAAACTGAAGGGACAGTGTTCATTTAGCAGATCCGCAAGGGGAAATTCTAGCTGAGTGAGCAGAACAACACTGCATCAGACATCTCTTTGCTAATCACAAACTCCAAAGGAGAGAAGGCTGCACTGGTCGGGGAGGTGCTCAGAAGACCCAGACAGGGTTCCAGCGTCAGCAGCTTCATTGTGGTCACGTGACGGTCCTCACCCATCCACATTGTTCCTCAACCCTGTCATTTTCAAACTAAAACAGGACCTGCAGCTAAAATTAGCTGCTTTTGAGCTGGGGGTGTGTGACAGAATCAGTGCAACTAAGGTTAGCAGTTGAAATAACGCACAAGTGTGCGATGAGCAGTCCTGTGCCACACTCTCCGACACTTGAACGCAGTTCTCCAGCTGCTCGCACACACTGCAGGAAACTGATGAGCATGTGCACTCATTTACAGGCTGATCCACACAGACGGCGCAGATTTTAGGATTAGCCTGCACGCCTCATACCCAGAAGGCAAACACAGAACTGAAATGAAAGGCACCTGTCTGTCTGCCTGCTGCTCGGCCGAGTGTGAATCCATTCACAAGCTGGCTAAGGCTTAATGGCGCGTGGTTCAGAGAAGGCTAAACTGAGGCCTGACATTGCCACAAAAGCGCTGGTAAAATCAGAAACAAGGGTCGCCTCTGACGATGGAAACAGACAAGTGTGATCTGACTTGAAGTGAAATCCACCACTTGGTGTCAAACACTCTTTCACAAGTGGTAAACAAACCAAAATGACCCACTCACTGGAAAGACAAGCGTACACCAGCCTCACATCCAACCGTCCGAGGCGTCCATATCTAAATCTGTAGCATTTGGTCTGTCTAGACAGTTGAGAGCTTGCTGACAGTCGCTTCAGAAGGCATGCAGAAGAGCAAAGGATGTGAAGTAAATGGCCATGCTGCCGTGAGGGTGTGTAGCGCACTTGTGAGAGGAAATCCTGTCCCGATAAACAGAGTGAAACAATCCACATTTACAATAACAGCACTTCAAAAGACATTCACTGGCAGGCTGGAAATACTGGAAATAAAGTCATAAAAGGAGCTGAAATGTTACGACAAATAATGCAAATGATATAAAAGGGTGCTGCAAAAAATTTGTCCCTGTTCTATCAAACTTCACATCAAAGCCTTAGAAACACGCTGAGAGGGCTCTGGGCGTGGCTCCGTGTGCAACGGTGAATTCAGTGATTGTTTCAGTCACCCAACACTTTTAACTGGAAACAATGGGGAAGCGAAGCAGACCATGGCAGGTGGCCACAAACAGGCGAGTTTAATGGGGGGAAACTGCAAACCTTCCCCCTGAATCCTGGAGCCTCCTGCTGTTTCACTGCTTCTGCTGGAATTCCTGCGACAGGCAGGCACGCCGGGGTGCGTGGATACAGGAAAACAAGATGACTAGCAGCTCTGAAACCAGTCTGTTCTGGTCACAAAACAGTGGAATCAGCGTAGAAGTGCTATCTTACCAAAATAACCCCCCCTCCCAAATGAGGGGAAATGAGGCCTGTATCGGCCTGTGATCAGCAGGACGCTGTTGTTGTTGGCAGAGCCGAGGATGCAGCTCTTTAAAAGCTCTGGAGGATGAGTCAAGCAGACATCCGAACTGTGGTGGGTGGTGAGGCGCTTCTGCCGCCGCAGGCAACATCACCCACCGGACAATGTAGGGAGATCGTTGAGGACACGGATCATCACCTGATTAGCCCGTTGACCATTCTACTAAAACAAATGAACTGCTACTACTTAGTCACCAGTTCTTATTAGGCAAACCTCAGCTTACAACATTATCCGTATTCTCCTTCGCTTGTCACATTAAAAGGAAAAACTGTGAACTTAAAGAGACGTTTCAGCCTATGAAACCCCTACTGTTAATTACAAATGGAAACAGTCTGGCCTGGGGGTCATTTTTTTTAATTTGCTGTTACATGCCCAGTTATTATCCAAGGAGAAAAACGCAAGGTTACACAAAAGCTCTCAGCAAGGTCGTCTCGTGTCTGCCTGACAGAGTGACTTAATGATTTAATAGAGAACACTGATGAGGTGATGCAGATGTAATGGTAAAGATTTACAAGTAGTCTCCAAGACGGCTGAACTTCCCCTTTACTTCCTTGAGCATCTCGTGTTCATCGTTGCTGGTGAATGTAACAGCAATCTGCGTTGATGCACAGCTATGATGTCATGCTAACTGCACAGATGATGCAGCCATCGCCATTTTCTTCCCATGTGACACAACAGAAATGTAAGAGTGAGGCAAACCAGAGCAGAGAAACCACTACCCGATAGGACAGTCACAAGTCCTCCAACTCAGAAAATGGAAGGGCCATTAACTGTCAAAAGTTTGAATCTCACATAGTCACGTTACGTCAATGGCAGCAGCTTGTCCTGTCGATGGCCCCGACCAGACTGTGCTGAGTGGACGGCTCAGCCATCCTGGCAGCTCCCAGTATCACTTGCTCTGTATCAATGGCAGAGTGTGTCCTTGTGCTCAGAAAAAGGACACCAAAAACAGTTTAAGCCTCCCATTTTATCTATTTATGGTATAAGCCTGTGCTATTATCTGCTGCAGTTCGCAAAATCTACCTTTTCTTTTGCATAAATAAACAGATTAGAGAGTTTATGGGAAAACTATCGAGCAATACAAACTGTAGCCGTGAACTCTAGTTAATGGAGCCTTTTTGTGCTGCAGGATAACAAAGCTGTTTATTATTACACAAGCGGCACTGAACGCTGGCCACTTTGTGATAATCTTCTGCTTTGAGTGAAATATGTGTGGTCTGAAGAGCATTTATAACCCACGGACACAAGAGGCATGGATAACAAGCATGTATGGGCCTTTTTTTTTTTTTTTTTTTTCTAAAAAGTGGTTCCCTGAGAGGAGGATTGTGGCATTTACAGACATGTGATGTCTGAAACCATAAGTGTTTCTGTTGCTATTTGCAGAATAAAATGCAACCCGCTGGACAGCTAATTTAGGGTGAGGATGAGGGCAACTGAACTATAGATGCAATGGTAACAAGTAAGAGCCACAGAAGTCCTTTAAAAACATCATTTTTGGGGGTATAAATGTATAGAAAAGCTCATTGTTAGAATTCTGCAGCATCTGCAGAGGTATGGTGGTGAGGAATCTGGGACCGCTCATCACATTAAATTAACATCAAATAAACCGCTCGTTTGGTATTTACGATAGAGATTTACGTGCAACGTTGACATTTCACAGACTAAATAAGCGCCTTGAGAGACTGGATGTTCCTGATACAGTGGGGGCACAGACATATGTCCTACAACTCGTCTAAATCCATTCAAGACGCCAGATCATCAAAGAGACGAGATGACTTTGTGGGCTGAGGCCAGCGGAAAGACAATGAGGTGGAAGTCGGCTGTTGTTTAACATCCACCCGATGACAACATCCACAGTCACCACAGGACAGCAGCTTCACTGTAGACGAAGGTTCGTGTTCTCACACAAAGGTAAATAAACGGGGGACTCAACATGCTGACGCAGCATAAAGTCCCAGCCTGGTCTCCCTGACACACAGATGCTTTCACTGCTCTGCACAACAATTTAACAGGATACGCTTTAACGCTGGCCTCCTTTCACTGGAACCCTAATACTTGTTTTGCACAGATTGCTTGTTCTGTTCAGCTAATACAGACAGGGTGGGTATCAGTAGACAATAGTCCCGGTCTGACCCAGTTACCAAGCTGTCATCCTGCACAGGGAACAAAGAGGAGCTGTTGTCTATCAATTGCCTTCTGTGTGTTTTTAGCTCTGATATAAATAAAGAGGTTAACAGTGTGCCTCTCTCCAAACTTAGCAGGTATGCCATGAATACACCCGACTTTAAATATCACACGACACATGACTATCTGAACAAATGTTCAAAGTCACATAATCGATTAATAAGTTTTTAAAGAGCAAATATCAAAGAAAAACATCAATTTAGCACAAACGCATATTCCCAACTATCATGGCTAAATCTCCAACTACCTTAAAAATTTATTTCAACAACTGAAAAAAGCAGTATGGAGTAGCACTTCTCAGAAGTCCAAAGTACTGATCACACAAAGTTCAAGTGATATTTTAGCCTGGAAGTCAGGAAAAAAGCAGCCGACGCGCACAGATCAGATCAGATCAGACGGCTGTGGAAGACAAAAGAAGGAGCAGCAAGTAAAACCAAAACCAAACTGTTGTTGAAGATTGTTATGAGGGAACAGCTGTCAAATATTCTGATATGCACACAAATACTTAACAGAATGACTGTTTCATTTACCTGCTGATTCACCAGTGTTGATCCAGTCTGGGTTCGCGATGCTCGCTATGGCAAAGATATCCGCTGCCAGAAACAGGCAGCCCGAAATGATGGTGAGTTTATCCATATCGTCCTCAGAAGCAGCCAAAGGTGTGAAGAAAATATGTTGGTCGCTGCCCGAATGAGACCCCGGGTGTTAAGAGACACGGGGTGGCTGCTATCAGTCTAACCTCGCCCCCCCTTCAGCAGGAGTCCGCTGTCGGGGTTCGGCGGTGCATTTTCGCAGCAACGTAGCTCCTTCGCGTCACGCAAACGGGAGCCTCCAGCTACAGAAAGGCTCAGATGGGAGGCACAGATTCGTCACATCTCAAACGCCCGTTGCCTCAAATAAAGTAAGACAGTGGGTCACTCGGTGACAGGGCCATGAAAAAACTTGTGTCGTCTCTTAAATCCGTTAAACAGCAGCAGCAGCCGCCGCAGCATCGGGTACAGCTGCGGCTAGCAGGCAGCTAGCTAGCTATTTCCCAGATTCGGGCTCGATGTTCCGAGCTGCGGCCCAGAGGCTGCTCGATGGCCGAGACTGTGACTGCGCTAGCATTTTAGACGCGGGCCAGGATGGAGAAGAATGTAAGTGAGGCCCCTCTCCGTTCAAATACGTATTTTTCGCGAAGGTGTGACATTAGCCATCAGGAAAACGAGAGCCCATCACGCTCCCCTGCCTATCCGAGCCCGTTCTCTTTCTCCGCTGGAATAGCATCTGGTACCTTCGGTCCGTTAGCCAGCTTCTTCTCCTCTTCTTCTTCTCCTCCTCCTATAAAAAAAAGTAATTACCGGCACGTCGGCTCTTGACGCTGCGGGTTTATATCCAGGCGTCTGGATGTATGGTTATTGTTTGTTTTCGATCCGTATGTCCACCGTTTGCTCAGCCTTCCTTTCTCCCAAATGACATCAGGCGAACACCCCCTCACAAACACACACCATGTAAATGTTGCTGGGGAGGTGGGGGGCGCGCTCTTCTCGCGATAACAAAGAAAACGGGGTGCGTGAGTTCTTATTTAACATCCCAACACATCTTGAGTACCTCTTTCAGCCCGAGAGTCGCTAACCTTAAAAAAAAAAACAACAACAACACCATATTAATAACACAATTGACGTGATAAAATTATCTAGAATGACATTCTTTGGACGGATAAAACCACGATAACGTTTCAGGTATCGTGTGAACCGTGCAGGCGGTGCAACCACTGCATTTGTCCTCTGCTCCCTTTCAAATGCTTTTGCAAGAATGACTAAGAACAAAGTCACCTTAAAACAAACTTCCTGGACCTGTATCAAATGGTGTCTTTTTGTGCTTATTCACCGTCCTCTTCTCGCTTTAGGAAAGGGGTGAAAACTCCTCCTTGATGAATGAGGCACTTATCTATTTACTCCAACATTACCGCAGCCTATATAGTCTTGTCAATATTAAACAAAATTTGCGCTTTTGGTTCCACCTATTGGTCGCTAAGTGGAACTATATGGTACTAAAATCAGGAATGCACGACAACAGGATGATCTTCCTGTAATTACTTTAATTTACACAGATATACACTTCAATGGACAAAAGCCCAAAGGATGGACTGCATCCCTGTTCTTTTTGCTGGAACGAAAGACACTGTCGATTTCAAATTGCAGGTTGTTCAGGTTTTGAAGTCATCTTCTTCAGCATCACATTAAAAAAGTTAGATTCATATTTCATCAACAAATGGGGTATTCTTATGGTGCCCAAGGGCTGCCATGGTCTTCTTCCCATCCACAAATTTCTTTGCAGCCTGTAAATGGAGGATGGGCAGTTACTAAATCTCTCTTTTCACATCTGTGACATAAAAAAGAGTGGATAGACGTAAACTCAAGTGACAACATCATCATCTCGTTACCTTGACGACGTTATCCAGGGTGACAGCATCTACAGCCTGCAGAACGGCGTCTGGTTGCTGGTACGCAGCGGCGGTGAGAGCCTGAGCACCAACCTCCTCCAACATGATCTCAGAATTTTCCATCAACATCAGGTAGTCAGTTTTCACCTGGTTCCTACACGCAGAAGAAAGCGGCAGGTGAGTTCAAAGCCCTCTGAAGGTGTGCTCCACAGCAGCTCCCTTCAGCTCACTTTGCTCTGGTGAAGTCGGCCTCAGACACGTTCCCCTCGGCCACGCCTCTCAGTTGAGCGACGGCGGCGTTGATCACCTACGCAAAGGACGGGACAGCGCAAACTCAATGAAGTAAAGATTTGAGCAGATCACAAGTTTGTGCGTGCAGCCACATGACTTGTCCATCACCTCTCTTGCGGAGCCGGCCTGTGTGATGGTGTAGATGCCGAAGAGGCCAGAGTCGGAGTACGACAAACTGAAGGCTGTGGCCTAAAAAAGCAGCTTACGTCACATTTAGAACAAATTAGCTCAGTTTTTAACTTATTTTTGTTTACGTACATCAAAAGGGTCTGCGGTAGCTTTGGCGATGCCCTGGCACAATTTACTGGTGATATTGGAGCCTCGCTTTACATGTGGCCCAGATCCCAGGATCCTCTGCAACACACTGAAGGCATTAGCCTCTGCGCTTCCTGCAGCGGCGCCCTCACTGGCAATCAGCGCGTGGACCAGGTCATCGTTAGTGTTTACCCGCAACTCACCTACATGCAAACACACAAAGCAGGCCAAACGGTGCGACGTTAACAAAACGGCGCTTCATCAACAGATGTATCGCTTTGCTGTCAAACACAAGTTGTACCTCCACGGTACACAGCCTTGTCCACGGGCGCTCCAGTACCGCTTTGGATGCTAGAGAGCCCCTCGCCAACCTGCCTCAGCAGAGAGTGCTTGACGCCTGGAGACATAAATCACACAGCGCTGTCGTTAACAGTAATCTGCGCGCCCCCCCAGCTGAAAAAAAACCCAAAAACTGATAACACACATCTCCAGAATACCAACGCTTATAATCAGCCAGGCAAGTCTGCGCTCGCCACCGCGTCACATGTTCACAACCTGACACGTAGCAATGCCATCCATCCACTGTCGTCTCACTATGTAGTGTACCTACCACCTCAGAGCAGGAGCCAGATCCAATATTATACAAGTGTGTGCACACTGATCACAATTGCCTCGATGAGCCAGAGTCAAGACTTCACAGAAGTTAATAATCAGTAACAAACTGGAGCCTTCAGAACGTGATGAGAACAGTTCAACTGTAGCACACAGCTGAGGGACACTCACCTATGCCTACAAGAGCCATCCTGCCAGAGGTGAAGTTGTCCTCGACAAATGACTGCAGCTACAAGGAGGAGGAGGAGGAGGAAAAGGAGGAGGAGAGGTGATTCAGAGCTACACTCAAACAACCACATTAACCAACATCAGACTGACTGTCAGGACCAGAAGGCCTCCATACCTGGTTAGTAGAAATGTGACCGACCATGTGGTCAGGACAGTACAGAGAGTTGGACAGGGTGTTTTTGTATGCTGCCTCGTGTAACTTCTCAAATACTCCTGCAGGACAAATGATGCAAAAGGTATAGTATAACACGTACGAAGGAGCACTAAGGAGAAGAGGGCTGTATGTAATAAATGATGAATATGCACATTTCATACATGGAGCAATCCTGTATTTTCTGTGACTAACCTGTCTGAGGACACTGCTGAGCCAGCGCCTTGTCAATCTTCACCCTGGACACCAGTTCGCTCACTTCCCATGGCCGGAACTCCTGAGCTGTGGTCACGTTAACCAAATACTCCATTAAAGACCCTCTGAAAGAAGACAGACAAGCAGTCACACGACTGAAGCTAAGGCACAGCCTTTGGTAAGCTGGAACCTAGATGGGTCTATATGAAATGAATCAAATATCAAGATGGCAGCACTTACAGGTGATCTCTCAAGCAGTCTACGGTGTACACCATGTTCTCCCTCGTGGATGTCACGCTGCAGGAAAAACAGATGACAACAGTCGACTCAGAGCGACAGGCTACAATCTTACAGCAGTTTTCCTTTGCAATTTTAGTTAATTGTGCGAGTGAGCCGACTCACGTCAGGCTGCCCCCGAGAGCTTCCACCCCACGGCAGATTTTGAAGGCAGATGCACCTTTGGTAGTCTAAAAAAAAGGTTCCAAACGATCATTTATTTTCTCCCCTATTTAGATCAATAAAGTCTCATTCAAGGGCGAGCAAACTAAAGATTTTGAGAGGAACTAATGAAGTGGTGTAGGAGATAATTACCAGGTTTGCTGCAAGTCGGAGCACGTGAGAGACGCCCTGCTTTTCAACTGTCTCATATCGACTACCTGCTTTCACAAACACGCCAACCCTGGACAGCGGGGAATAGTTCTCCAGAGATGCAATCACCAGACCATTCGGAAGCTTGGACACCTGAAGAAGTAGGAAAATGAAAGTATATGCACACAAATCTAAATAACTGACATACTATACCGGTTCTTTACAGGCACTTACTTCAACCTTTTGGGGAGGGAAAGGGGCCGCTGGTTTGAGTCCAGCAAGGGGTACAGTCAGATCTTGGCTCCTTCTAGAAGCAGCATAGCAACGCCTCTGCAGGAAGTGATAATTATGTCAAACTTTTATTTTTAACATAGATTCTGGTGTCGACAGGAAACAAACCTAAGTAGGCATAGGTGATTGCATAATATGACGTGCATTTCATGCATGGCAGCAGTCATGACCTGCAGTGACTGTCCTCAAGCAACTCCTGATTTGATATTGGTATTTGGTAAGCAAACAGCTGCATGTAAGATACTTAAGACGTGTATGATTCAAATACCAATAATAGCAAGGCAAAGAAGATAACCAAGCCAGGAACGTTGCCAACCTCTCGACAAATCTCAATATACAAACTCAGGATGACCTTCAAATGTGATCCTGCAGAGCAACAATCACCCCAATAAACTGCACCTGAAAGTTAGGGGAACTAATGCATGGAGTAAACGGCGTATTTCAATCTATATCGCCTCAGCATAACGGAGTAATTGCTGAAGACGTGACGGCCAGTCGGGGAAACCAGAGCTAGCTAGTTGTGCTAACAACTAATTTAGCCAGGAAGCTAACTACGACTAAATGCTCTTTTACCCTTCCAGAGAATCTCAGAAAGCAGCATTTACGTCGTTTTCTTTATATGCACCACACAAAACTGAGACGACCCCGGAACTCACTGGGAGACTGTTTAGAGACCGGAGTCCTCTCATGGCTCAGACAAATGACCCCGTCCAGGTTCTCCTTCAGCCGGACATGCAAAGACAGGGGCTTAAGCGGCGGGCGGATTTTACCCACAATCCACCGCAGCACACTTAGGATATGAATTTCAAGAAATAAAAAAATAAATATATCACTTTAATACTTTAACTTTGTATTAAAATGAAGAATATTGTTATATAGAGACGCATATTACTTCATTTGATAAACATTTTAACTGAGAAATATATCTGGAATGTTATAAGAGATACCACAGGTTTATGAATTTACTTAAATTGGCAGAATTATTTCAAAGATAAATCTCTGTGTATGTTCAATGTGTGTCTGCAGTCCTCAGTTTTCTTTAAATGTCTTTTGTGTGCAACTGCATTTCTATAATTTTTAGATAGGCAAACAATCAAATGTGCTGAAGGGTTTGACATTACAGCAAAGTTACATACATGCACATTTAAGAATTAAACATTTATTAGAACTTAACCATTTAATACTCACTAAAATGCATTTTAAACACTACATTATAAAAATATACTCAACATGTTACAAGTCGATAAGACAATCATCCACCAGCTTAGATACATCCTTTTTTTTTTGGCTCACCTAGCATCTTAAGACTGATGTGTTAAATATTTTAAATCTCACAGCAAATGACAGCTCAATAAATACATCACAGGACAATTATACAAAAATACACTATATCTGCTTGGAAAATCTTCACCTTCATCTTTTAGGTGTTCACACATCAAAACCCAAAACATATATGTATCATTATGGAGAAAGAGCTTAACTGCCAAGTCACAGATGATGAAAGATGTCCTTTGTTACCACATAAAAAGGCAGTTGTTCTCCGTAAGCTTTGTAGAGCTCCGTCTCTGAGGGGTCCAGAACAATAACCAGGAAAGACTGGCACCTCTCAGACCCCCTGGCTCAGCTGTCATTTGTTGTCTCAGTACAGCTGTTCACGTGGATGTCCTTCCTCAGCTGTAGAGACACACAGCTGAGCCAGCTTCGACTGGTGTACAATTCGCCAACAATTTCCCACGTGTCCGTGTCTTTGCAGTACCTCTCTATAGTGTCGTGGTATCTAAAACAGATGCCATATTTTCAGAATGTCACACTTGTTATCCAAGTGTAGTTACTGCGGTGGTCAAGATACCGAAAATGACAGCAACTAAGATACTGTTCTATAAATCAAATGTACGTTGGACCAATAAAAATTACACACATTTTACCAAATCTCTCACCTGTCCCAACCTTCTTCTCCTCCCAGGACGTAAATCTTCCCATCCACAACAGCAGCGCCTGGCCGGTAGCGTCGTTCCTTCATGGGGGCACACATGGTCCACTGGTTGGTTTTTGGATCGTAGCACTCCACTTTATCCGTGTTCTCTGTTGAGGCGTGCCACCCTCCTGTGAGAGCAAACACACCATTCTTGATCATCTTGGCCCTCTTTGCTGGACCCTTTGTGTGCGCACAGTATTCACCTATGACATAAATCTTTCCCTTAAGGGTGCAAGCAGCAGAGCCGGAACGTGCAATCTGCATGGGAGCTAGTTCAGTCCATGCTCCGCTTTTAGGGTTGTATACCTGCGCCAGGTCGGTGCCGTCGCCATCCTCCAAAACCGCGCCGCCTACCAGGAAATGAAAGATAAAATCAATGAGAAATCTGTGAACGTGGGCCTCGAGAAAAAGGCGACAGGTTTTCCTACCGGTCACATAGAGTAGCCCGTCCAGGGCCACGACAGCAGGACTGGTGACAGCCATCTTGTACGACTCCTTAAACTGCCATAGGTTGGTGTGGGGGTTGTAGCACTCCACCGAGTCAAGACGAGAGCGGCCCTCCCAGCCACCGACAGCGTACACAAAACCATCCAGCATCACCAGACCTGCAGAGGGAACACAAAAGCCTTTTAGGATTTTTTTCTTTACAGCCAGTGAGTTCAGAGATCAGATTTTGGCTCCTTTAAGCTTTTATCAGACACTAATAATTGTACTCAATCCTGTGTAAAAGGGTTGAGAGCTCCTAACCCAACTCCGAGCGAGCGACGTTCATCGGTGCCATCTCGGTCCAGGAGTCGAAGCAGGGGTCGTAGCGCCACATCTCTCTGCTGGCTGAGCCGTCAGGAAACTCTCCTCCTGCCAAATACAGAGTGGAATCTGGAGAAGACGAGGGGAAATCGGTCACTTAGATGAACCCATATTGTAAATCAGGAGGAACATAATCCAGTCAGTGCTGACTATCACCTGACACCACTAGTCCATGTTTGCTCACAGCGAAGGGCAGGCACGCCAGGTTCTTCCATTGATTCGTTACAGGATCGAAGCTCTCCACACTGCGCAGCACCACCTTATCATCCTCTCCGCCGACTGACACTATCACTTCAGCTGTGGCTGTTACCATGGTAACAGAAGCATATGAACAGAGCAAGAGTGAACCAATAGATGTTGGCTTTCAGTGTGATGTAACAAAGAATTGTTATTTTCTGTTTTAAATCAATGACTGTATTGATTAGTTAATGCATTCATGATTTCATTCATAAAATGTGGTGATTTCTTCCCTCAATGTAGCCGGAAACCATTTTGCACAGTTGTGTTTACCTGTGGATCTGCGTGGCCTCGCTCTGGGGCAATAAAGTTCTCCACGACGATCCTTTAGCAGAAGGTAGTCCTTAGCCTCCGAGATGAGCTTTTGGCAGCCTGGGTTCTCCTTCACCACATCCAGAGACTCAATCACATCGTGGAGGTAATAGGGGCTGATGAGAGGCAGTCGGATATGCTCGAGCACCTTGGGGAAACAGTTTGTAGAAGAAATCATTTAATACCAACAGAACCCAGTATGTAAAAAAGATACTGTTCTTTACATAAAGCGACATTAAATTAAACTGAAAAATCTGACCTTTTCAAAACTCTGTTTACGAGAGGGGCATTTATTGAGCCACAACATTGCGGCTTCAAACACCAACTCCTCTTTAGACACATTGAGAAAGTCACTGGTGAGGATTTCAGTCAGCTTGTCCACACACAGAGACAAAAACTCCTCCTAGTGGGTAAACAAAAAGACATCAGCAAACTGAACAGATGGAAACACACTCATCTACATGTAAACATACAGTAGGTGTAACTAGTCACAGTCACCATCTTTAAACAACATCACACATGAAAGCTGCAACACTCCCAGCCTTGATTAACTTCTGGCTTTGACATACTACATTAGGACACATGGCTACGTCTATAATTTTGCTTTTTAATGCAAACACACGAGGCTCCGTCAGTTTGTCACCTGTTTATGAACACCGCTGAAGTGCTCAAGAATGTATTCCATACTGCGTTTTTCCAGCACCTTACAGGAATGGGCCTCAGCAAAACAATGGATCCCCACGCAGTTCATCTCATCCATCTGACGCTCCATAAAACGGCAGCAGGCCTCTCGTACTGCCATCATGTCCAAAAGGTTGGCAGCTGCCAGAAGGGCCTGCGACACATTTAACGTGGCTTTATGTATGCTCTACAAACGGCAGGAAGAAGACAATGAGATGTCTTACCTGCACATTCGCTTTGGAGATGTAGACCTCTGATGTGTAGGCGTAGCTCACGAGCATGCCTATCATCTGAGGCTCGACTCCATTGATGGCAACTCGCTCCTGTTTCGACTCGATCAGATCAGTCGAAAACATGGCCTAGGAAGCACAAATCAGCGGGGTTCCCATTATTGTCCAGCTTATAAACAGAGCCCTTGCGCCAACTTTTGAAGCGATACCTGGAAATAGGAGCTAAAGGATGCTAAAACAATGCGATGGCAGGGGAACTCCTGTCCCCCACAACACAGGGTGACGTCACAGAAGGCGTTGTTGAGCCGTAGGCTATTGAGGCCCTGCAGAACAGTATTGGGGTGCCTGGCTTCCACAAACAGGTAGTCCTCACTACTCTGAGGGACTGACGGGGCGGCAGGAGCTACACTGACGTCCTCCTCTATCGGGAATGTACCGTTCATGGTGGGAGGCAAAGCCAGCCCGGCGTTGACAGAGATTACTTCAGCCATGTCTCCCGATGCTTGGCAACGCTGGAAAGTTAATAGACGTAGAAAAAAAAACCAAACAGTTGACAGCATAAAAGACACGAATTTCTCGAAATAACGATACAAATACAAAACAATCAGAGTAGATTTTGACAAGGTATTCCCAATATCGTGAATTTAAAAGTGTAAAAGTTTTGAGAGCAACAAGGCAGAGCAAGAGCTGAGATTTAGCTCACTAATGAGGCTTAGCTATCATTCAGTGGCTTCGCCACACAAACAAACCCTTTTGAAACCTCTCTCGAATGAGGATAATGTTAAGAACAAAACAACACAAACGTATAACAAGCAGATATAGTTAAAAACGGGCCCATTTTTACCTTTAAGGCATAATCGTGACTAACTCGGTCGTCCGCTTCACTCAGTCGTTAAATAGTAATGAGCAGCAGCCGCGCGCTAGGAGCCTCCCACCGGAAGTTCCTCCCATGGACATAGCGAAGAGCAAGAACGTTCCCCTTCAACCACTTCCGGCTTCGCTTTAACTCCGATAGCTTAAATCAATTAGTAACTTTTGTAGGACTCTCTCCCTCTGTCTCCCTCTTTCTCTCTAAAATAGATCAAATAATATAATATAAAATAACTAAAAACATTGACTGATCCCTAGCTTCTAATGGGGCTTAAACCTTTTTGCTCTAAACGCTAAATCTACCACAGTTCCATTGTCCATATCTTCCTCTGCTGGAGATTATGTTGCATATTAAACACACTCAGACGGGTTATTTTAACAAATACGTGGACAAGATAACTCAAACCACATCTAAACCTTAAACAGAATTATATTTTATACACATTTTATTTATTTGTCGTACATTGATATTGTCAACGATCAAAATTATTATTCATGTAGTCATTAAACAATAAGCCTAAAATCACATTTAAGGCAAGAAACACTGGTGCCAGTTACCAAATTCACTCGCTATTAGACTAGAGAAGGCTGATTTTTATTATTATCATTATTATCATTATTAAAAATTTTTTTTACATTGAGATATATGGACTGTATTTATGGTAGTCATGGTTTGCAATTTCTAGAACATTGTTGCTAATTTTGCTTTCAGAAAATCATAAGGAACTATCTTTAATGATTCCTGGAGTTTCCAAGGTATGTCTTCTGCGAGCAACAGCCTCCAAGATCTTCTTCCGGGGGCCAAGTTGGATGCGAATACCCTTCAGGTCCTCGTCAGTGCAAAGCATTAGCGCATCCATGTCCATGTGTTCTTTACTGAATGCCATTGTGAACTCTGGTAGAGAGATGGCAGACAAGAATACATCCAGGGCAGAGCTATCATCATCTTCATCATCATCCAGACCCAGATCTTCCTGGTGCCAGGGCAGGTCGGTGTCGCCAATCTCCTCAAAGCCAACAGCATCTTCCTCCTCAACACTCAGTTCATTTTGAACAAGGTAGCCAAGATTTTCTGTGTTCACCCTGGGCATGTCCTCTGACTCCATGCCCATCTTCTTCATGAAAATTAGCCCACCAAGGCCAGGACGGTTGAAGATGGACTGTTTACTTTCGCCCAGTTCTTCATCAACATCTTCTTCAAAGACCTCTGTAACATCATTTTCTAATATTTCATCCTGTTCATGAAAGACATCCAGAAAATCAGGCTTTTCAGATGCTCTAGTTTCCTGTTTGAGAAAAATAACATTACCATCCCCTCTTGAACTTTGTATTGTGCCTTTATCCTTCTTCCCAAGTTTCCTCTGGAGTGTGCCTTTGACCCTGGCTGAGAGAGAACCAGATTTCTCTGCAGCAATGAGCTTAGAGAACTGCTCATTGGTGCTGGTCACAGTACCACCGTTTGAGAACGTTGCTGCTTCGTTAGCCTCAGTAACAGGCCCCATTTTGCTTCCTCCACGTTGCAGTTTATCCATCTTGCTCTGGTGCTTCTTCTTCACCTTCTCACAGAGTTTCACATGCTTCTCTGCTTCTTTAACCGCCTCCTTCTTCTGCATGGCAACTTTCTTGGCGTTTTGGTTGGTCTGCCGCGAGGCAGCTTCGTCGAGGAACCGCACGCAGTCCATGCGGTCCTGAGAAGCGGCGACATCCATGGCTGTGTGGAATTCATTGTCCAGTGCAAAAATATTGGCACCAAAGTTAACCAGGAAGCTGAGGATGTGCATGTGGCCATTAGCTGCAGCGTGATGTAAAGGAGTGTTGCCCCAGATGTCACTCTTGTTGGGATCGCCTCTGCATGACATTAAAAAAAAAAAAACATTTTTTAATTAAATAGTTTTATATAACCTTTAAATCAAAGGTCATAAATATGTACTCTCCATCCTGCCCAATGAATGTAAACAAAATCCACCTGAAACACGGTCAACAGTGTTTGCTAAGAATCTTATATAGAACACTTACAGTATCGAAGCTGTAAAATAAGTCTGACGAGTCTCATCAAAGTATAATTTAGTTTCAGTTTCTGGTCTGCTAAGCAACTACTGTGGCTCCTGCTACATTTACGTCCCACCCATGTTTTCTTTTCTTCATCAAAATCTCAGCAGCTACTTTAAACACATCTGGTTTAAAGTAAATTATGTTTTTATCTAATATACATCTTTTTTCTGTTTTCAGTTGAGATAATCAGTAAACTATTAAGATTTAAAGTCCTCCAACAGTATGCTTTGGTGTGGCTCTCATAAAAGTCGTAAATGCCTCATTCCTGAACCATAAATCCCTCTTGATACTGGAGCAGCAGAAAAATGGTTGTTACACATTACCTTTTACAAATATTGTGCTAAATATCCTACAGAAATCTTTGCTGAAACTACGTTTACTGTCACAATTTTGTGCTTGCAGCCTGTCTTTTGTTGTGGTGAATGAGGGATTGATGTGAGGGTGGTGGGACCAGATAAAGGGCTTTTTGTTATGAGGTAGGAAGCTTCGGTTCATTTCACATTTGGCTCAGCAGAACGGACATAAAAAACTCAATAGTGGAACATTTGTTACATGATCTGACCTATAAGCAAATACTTTCTCACAGAGTTGAATGGATTTTTTTTTTTTTCAGTCATAAAATGGTTACATAACATTGACTTTGAGAAGGATGTGGCCCTCATAACAAATATGGCTTTGTTTTGTAGTGTGTAACATACACTATTTCCTAAAATGCGAATTTAAATAGATATATCGGATTTAATTGGTTTGTCATTACATTATTTTCTCAGGTTACTCGACTTAGAACATATTTATAAACGTTTGTACACAAAATGCTGTGAATGATTTCAGCTTTTTAGTGGGCGACTAAATAAATAATAATAAAAAAAAAGATGTAGACTTTATAAAGCTTACTCTCTGCTGCATATAAGCTGGAGGGCGTCGATATGTCCGTGGAAAGCAGCCAGTAAAGTTGGAGTCATGCCGTCCTCATCTGGGGTGTTCAGATCTTTCCTTGTGGCCTCCTTCAGGAGGTCCAAGTATCCGTCAGTTGCTGCTTTGTGGTACCGAGTCATCTCTAAAAAGAAAAGGTTTGAAAAGATCTTACACTTTGTTTCACTTCTCCTCCACCCTTCATCAGATGCAGGACTGACACGAACGCAGAGCAAACACTGATCGCCGATGTATCAGCAGCTCAGAGCCATAAAACAAAGGCAAAGTCCGGGCTGCTACTGGAAGCTGCGCAATTTAGGCCACATTACAGAGTCTGTAATAAAAGCCCGGTCATGTACACAATTTTAAGGGATTTTTCTGTTAGTGCAATGCTATTAGATTTCCTTTAATGTTTCATCATTTACATTAAATAAGATTTTGCAGGAAAATATAATCTAACAAGAATATTGTATAATAGTGTAAAGGTGTTCCCCCAGTATTTTATATATACTGTATACATTATTGGTATAATATTGACAGTTCCATGCGGTGCCGCATTCTTCGGGTCAGTAAGCAGCTGTAACACAACTGGATGAAAAGGACGAAGAAGAACGGAGGAAATGTTTGTCATTAAATTGAAGAGACGAAGAAGAACTCGTCCACCAGGCATTGCCGCTCAGCCAATGAATGGAGACTGGGAGGAAACCACGCTCGTCATTTCTAGGGTTTTTTTTTTATTATTATTAACTTTTTCCTCTCCTCTGACCGTTTTTGAACGTGTCATAGCTGTTGATGTTTATCTCGTAGGCATAAACGCCCCCGTACCCACGACAAAAACACCAAGCTCCAGCTGTCCCCCCAGGGTTTGCCCACTTCCTGGTAGTCCGGCTCCGTTCACGCTGCAGAAATGTCCGGTAACAGTGGCTCGGCTGTCAGCCTCCTATCTTACGAAACTCTGGTTCATGCTGTGGCAGGTGCAGTGGTGAGTACAGAAAACTGGGTAAGCCTGTAACATGTGAAATGTTATTCTCCTTTTTGTTAAAGTAGTGTTTTTGGGTGTTTTCCTTCAGGGGAGTGTGACGGCTATGAGCGTCTTTTTCCCTCTGGAGACGGCCAAAAGCAGGCTGCAGGGTGAGCTGCCGGTCTTATCATCTTGGTCAGAGTTGAACTGATCACAGCTGCTTAAATCAAAGCTGAGCGAGTTTACTTTGGCATGCTTGCTTTGCTGTCATCACCAGGCATCTAAAAGACTGCTAGAAGGCTGAAAAAGGACTTTATAAGTTTTAATCAACTTTTAAACAAAAAATGCATGAGTATAGAAGTCTGTTTAGGGCACTTTTAATAAAAACTCTGTGTTTTTAATGTTATTCTCTTTAATTCTCATCCGTTGAGCCTGTTGTGCTCATCATACCAGTCCAGTATGCTGTTCTCTCCAGTATGCATTCACCCCGCTGCTCCCATTCCATTATGATCAGACTCTTTTCCTTTCCATTCATTTAACTTTGATCAGATTTAGATTTACAGTCCTGACCAGTCTACGTAGCCTCCTTTATCCCAGTATAAGTGGTGCGTTACTTAGCATAACATGCTGTTGCCAGTTTTTACCATCACGGTGCTATTTTTCCACCAGACGCGTTAACTCTAGGATCAGGTCTTGGTGTGTTTGCCCTTTCACCTAGTTTAGGGCACTTTTAACATTTTTCTTTCTTTTCAGTGGATGAGAAGCGAAAGTCTAAATCTACGCCCGTCATTCTGGCTGAGATAGCAAAGGAAGAAGGCCTGTGAGTATAGTTTTGCTTTTACAAATCACAAATGCAGCCGAGTTACAGCTGACGTTGAGAAGCCAGTGAAAGCGTCATGAACTGGTCGCTCACCATTAGCTCGAATCTGTCAGTCTGTCTCTGTACAGAGGCTGGTTGCCCGTCATCTCCAGCCTATCTTGCTCCAACTTTGTCTACTTCTACACCTTCAACACGCTAAAGAAGCTGATGATACTTGGTCCTAATGGTTCCAGACCCGGCAGAGATCTACTAATTGGAATTATATCAGGTTTGTGTGTGTGTGTGTGGAATATGACTCCATGTGGATCCTGTAAAAGGGGAATGAGTATAGTTACCCGAGTGTTGTCCCTGAAGGGGCCGTAAACGTGATCCTCACCACTCCCATGTGGGTGGTCAACACTCGACTGAAGCTTCAGGGGGCAAAGTTCAGGAATGAAGACCTTCATCAGACCCACTACAGAGGCATATTTGGTGGGTAACACTTTCCAGTTTGAAGGTACGGGGCTGTTTTCCTGTCTTCTGTCAACCTGACCCCCCTTTGTCTGCCCCCTCAGATGCTTTCGCTCAGATCATATCCACTGAGGGTGTGGGAGTGCTGTGGAACGGCACGCTGCCATCTCTCATCCTGGTCCTCAACCCGGCTGTGCATTTCATGTTCTATGAGGCCATGAAGAGGAGGGTGGGACGAGAAGGACGGAAGGTGAGGAGGTCAAGAAGGGTCAGAGTCAGTGTACAGGATAAAGATGTCCGAGTGATTTTAAGGGTGCTGGGGTTACATTGCTCTCCACTGTGTTGGGTCCAGTAAACTTTACTGACCCTGCCAGGCTGGGTTCATTCTTTGTTTCCTGTCACAGATTTCCTCAGCTGAGATCTTTGTCATTGGAGCCATCGCCAAGGCCATCGCTGCCACCAGCACGTATCCTCTTCAGACAGTTCAGACCATTCTGAGGGTAAAGACCAATCTGACAGATATGTTTTACTGCTGTCAAAAGCCTCTGACAGATAGCAGCTGTGCAGATATGAGTCTTTTTCGCTGACTAGATCAGTACAATATTCAAAGATCGCTTGTAAGTGCTTCCATTTGTCTTCTCCAACTAGAACAAACACTTTGCGTGACCTCGTGTCATTTAAGTTGACAGATATTCACATCCCTTGGAAGGAAAGGAGACTAACCTGTATTATGGTCTCAACAGTTCGGGCAGTACAAAGGCGGCAAAGGCGGCTTGATGGGGGGCCTCTCCAACGTTCTCTCCCTGCTGATGGACAGAATCAGGTGAGTCGGTCTTTGGACTCTGACTGACAGCAGAGCACTCAACGCTGGGCGGCGGCTTAAATCACGTTACCGCTTTTTTGCAGGAAGTATGGGGTCCTTGGTTTGTATAAAGGCCTGGAGGCCAAGCTGCTCCAGACGATTCTGACCGCCGCCCTCATGTTTGTGGTCTACGAGAAAATCACCGCCGCCACCTTCAAAGTCATGGGCCTGCACAGGACGCTGAAGGCGTGAAGATGCGGATGTTTGAAGGCAG
>BJFM01002543.1:0-14810 GCA_016586285.1 Arothron firmamentum
GCCTGGGGCAGATGGGTTATGCAGGTGACTGAGGTCTTCAAGGTGTTGCATTTTGACTGAGCTGATCTTTGAAGACAGCTTATGATAGACAGATTGAATAATATTACACCCAGACTCAGATCTTATCTCGATACATGTGTAACAGAGAGATCTGGTTTGACTGAAAGGATTATCTAATCACATTAAAAACTGAGACTCTGACATCATCCCAAATCTGATGAGCATCTGACAATTTACAATATTTATTGCCAAAATGTACTTTATCTTCACGCCATTAAAATGAAAAATGAGCTCGGCCAATAAAGAACTGCAGATAAATGGCTTTGGGAGAGCAGATCACGGGGGCTTGTTTGAGCAGCGCTAAGAGATATGTCAAATATCTGGACTCAGGCTCAGCTCTGCGGGTCATCCGTCAGCCGGACACGTTTTTTAACCGATTGTGACCCAAGGTGACAACCATTTAACAGTACGTAAACAACTGCCCCGTGATGAACTACCTCTGCCAGAGTGAAAAGAGCTGGTTGTAGCGCTAACTATCATTTATCACTGGATCTGTCAGAAAAGGGATCAGGCTGCACTGTCAGGTAGATCCAGGTAGGAACTGTAACATCGTGCATCTAAGAGAAGAAAAAGAAAACTTTTTCATGTTTCTACTTTCGCCTGTTGTTCAGTAATCTGATCTTGCTGGCCTCGGGCTCCAAAACAGGCATTCAGAGCGGAGGTGACACCACATTAACCCCTTCCCTCAGTGCTGAAGCAGTTGAAACACGAAAATGAGAGATTTTAATCTTCGCTTCACGGACCAAGGATTCCGAGGAATGCTTAGGCAGAGCACAGTGGCAACGTGCGCCACTTATTGACAGGCTGCATAAATAAGGGGGGCAATCACCCGTCAATGTTTCTGAACTGCCAAACCTCCCTCATGCACACTCGGCTCCTTCTTCTGCACTTCTTATCTTTTCATATTGTTCCCTGCATCAATACATTTGCCACTGGCACAAGCCTCAACACCGCTGCTAAGCTGCAGATTGATGATTGGGGCATTAGTCTGCTCCTCTGTCTCTCCCTCCCTCTCTCTCTTTGATTTTACCTTCCTTTCTCCTCCTATCGCTCACTTATCCAAATTCTTTTCCTTCGATCTTGGTGCCAAAACCATTTAAACGGCATGGCACCTCCACAGACGCTAACAACAAAAGAACAAACGGGCGTCAGAATGACTCTTTTGATGATGTGAAAGTGAAAAAGGTGCTCACCAAAGGCAGCAACTTTGATGAGGATAGCGTGCAAGTTAGACGATATCATCTCAGCGAGCAGAGACTCCTGGTCTCTGCGCCACAGGTAGGCCAGGGGCTGCAAGCCAAGCCGAATGCATCTGAGGATGAAGAGAAAGTGGCAAATGTAAAGATCACATTATATTGAGAAGGCTACTGCATGTTTTATTTGAAGATCAAACATAACCTGCAAAAATCTGTAATGTATTCTTGAGTGGAACACGTACTTACTGCATACAGTGATGAACTAAGAAACGTACAATCTATATGAGTCAAGAGGCTTCTATGCATTAAGTGAACATGAGTGATGGCGCAGCTTATGAATAAGAACAGAGCTTTTGTGATGCAGTGAGGGTTTGGATGTTTAAAATGAGAACAAAGAGAGAGGAGGGAAGAAAAGAGCAAACAAAGACCTGCTACTGGTGTAGCTCTAACCAAGATGCATGACAACTGTCAAGCTCTTAGTAAAATCAAATCAAAGAAAATCTGCATAAAATGGTATAAACAAAGCACAGTGCATGGACAAAACCACAAAAATACTACAGAGGATGCACTTTTACTTTTAGTAGACTGCAGAGAACATGCCATTTAAGTTCAGAGGGCTAAGTTCAGTGTGTGTTTATGTGTCTGACTTACATATTTTCCACACGGACCCTTTGGTAATCGGACAAAATGGCCCCCACAGACACTGCCTCAACACCCTCCTTCTCCTGAGGGAATGGAAGAAACGCAACCACATAAAAACCTCATTCTTTTCCCAGGACATACAACATGCACTCAAACAAAAAGCATAATGTCACATATAAGACTGAAACAGACAAAGATGGCAAAACCCTTGTGGCACTTTCTTCTCATTTGAACGCAGCCCAGTGGGGGGGTGTTTACACTCTCATCTGCTCAAGGCCTTTATGATGTGGCCCATATCCCCTGGAGGTCTGCGTACATGCGAGTGTGAGAGCGGGGACACAACTGCAGGCGGTTTTCTGGACGTGATCAACAGCCGAGCGCGAGCGGGAGATCGGCGCGTCAACCTCAACGCACCCGGCTGGGAGATGGAACAGCAGTGACAAGCTGAAGCGTCACTGGAGCGCTCTATCTGTGAGTGGTGTCCATCTTTAATATGACTGAGGGCTAATTTAATTGCTTTTCATATCATATTCATATTTCTAAAATTGTCAGCCGACTGTGCGCTCGGGAGACGCTGACACAGCCTTGAGATGAGTTCAGTCTCCTCTCATGAAAAAAACACAGTGACATGCACAAACAAACAGGGGCACATGCTTGCGCACACACACACACACACACACACACACACACACGAGTAACCCCTCCCTTCGCTTCCTGCCGCTCCCCTGCAGACACACACCTGCAGATTCATTAGAACATTACACAGGCTGTAATTAGAACAAGAAGCAAGGGTAGAGGGATGTGCCAGTCTCCAGTAAATTACCTTGTAGCCATTATCAATTTCCCTGGCTACTGGTCCTTAAGATAACCCACCACAACCCCTCCTCCTCCTCCCCGTGGTCCCTTCCTGCAATTTTTCTCTGCCTGATAAACATGCTGATTAAAGCGTGTAAACCTTTGATACTTTCCTAAATGAAATCCATGCCCTGCCTGGAGCCTGAAGCTGTTCCACATTGGGCCTTACACACACACACACACACACACACACACACACACACACACACACACACACACACACACACACACACACACACACACACACTCCCATGTAGGTGTGCAAGGTAATCAGATAAAGAATGTGCTGCGTGTGCAAGTGCGTGTGTGTGTGTGTGTGTGTGTGTGTGTGTGTGTGTGTGTGTGTGTGTGTGTGTGTGTGTGTGTGTGTGTGTGTGTGTGTGTGATTTCTATGGTGAGGAAGAGGATGTGAGGTGTAAAGCTGTAGATAAACATAGAAAGACACAAATATCCAGCTAGAATTTACCGCTCAGATCTGAACTTTAACACAAGATGTTAACTTGAGATTCAGCGTTCAGATTTTAATATCTCTCCACTGCGCCCAACGCTGGAATATACATTAGAAGCAATTCTGCCACCCAGTGACTGTAATTAAGCCAGACTGATAACATTTCAACGTAGCAGAGAGCGAAGGAGGCTGCAGGCGGTGTCATGTAATTCCAGGTAAGCCTCAGGCCGACACTCTGTTCTAATGCAATGATAACCTTTCCTCTAAATGCAACTGTCACTTCCTAAAGAGGCGTAATTTGAGGTAAAGAGCGGGATGAGGAGAGACAGAGAGAGAAAAAAATCTTGGAACAGTGGAGTACATCAACACCAATCTGGGTTAGCGTTACATTTTCCCGCGATCGGACTCGGGCTGACAGAGTTACGAAGCATCAGAGCAACCGCAAACGAGATTCCGTCTCTCTTGGCATTACCTCTCCTGACTTTTTCCTTGTGGATGGTCGAGCTTGTGAGCTTTGATTCAGCAGCCAGCAATTAAATCGCCTCTCTTTTCACAAGCTCTTATTACATGACATCATGCAGGTAAAGTTGCCACTAATGACAACACAAGACCAATTTCACCCTACATTTTCTTGTTTCAAATGTACTGTGCAGTCTCTCGCTAGCCGACCTTTCGGCAAACAATGATGAATAATGATTATTTTTGGAAGCGGTCATGTTTTTGTCGCCATTATTGCTAACTCCAGGAGACAGCAAGGAAAGCTATCACAACTCTGAATGTAATTTAGAACATATCTGACATACTTGCTCATTTGCTTGGGGAAAATGATAAACTACTGACACAAAATTATATATGTATGTGCAAATCCAAACTGATGGATTCTAGCAGAATTATAAAAAATACAAACTGTATGTAAAATGTATTAAAATGGTTTATAGTTTGAATATCTGTCACGACGAGGTGCTTATTAAATAAATAATGATGAAATCTTCATGAGAGCCGTCTGGCTAAATGATGTTTTGACTACATTAAAGGTGGATTATGGGTTGTAAGACAGAGGTCATCTATACTGTGACACACAGATGGCATTGCTTTCATCATTAGTGTTGGCACAAAACATGAATAAAGAGCTTTAGTCCCTGACTCTGCATTGCTTTTTTTTTCAATGTTTAATGACCCAAGCTCATTAAAGGAAGCTTCACCTGATCCAGGACTGGAGGCTTTGCATTAACTTGTGCCCCAAGTGGGACTGTGGCATGTGCAACAGTGCAGCCCCCAAGCTGCCCATTTATAGACAGACTAAACAAAGGCCTAGCCTAGCTTACACTGTCCTTTCCAGCAGGCAGAAAGGCAATTAATGAGGATCTATGGCCCAGAGCAATGGAAGCCCTCCGTCCCCCCAGCCATGTCCATCAGGGTACTTAGCCCCACGCAGTCATTAACTTCTGTTACTAATTGTCAAATTCATTAAACTAATCCATCGCCAACATCCGGATGTCTCTGGTGGAAAAAGATGTAGAGCGCTGAGTTATTAAGATGTCAGCTGTGGGGGAGATTAAGGCAGCAGACATGCTCCACAAAGAAAGGATACGGCTATTAAACTCTGTATCAAGGTAGTGTGTGATATACTTTGTAATTATATATAGATTCATCTTGATCAAGGAGTGCTGCAAATGTATTCCCAATCACAACAATGCTGTCGATCGAGATATTTAACAAAGATGCAATTGTTACATCATAAACTAAAGAATTTAGCATAAGAATGTGGCTTTTACAGCTGCCAAACGCTCAGGCTGGCTATTCAACGCCGAAAGCCATTAACAGCAACCAAGGCAATTAGAAAGCCATAAAATATTAAAAATTCAATATTCATATTCATATGGAATTCATCAGAACCCTCATTAGCTCTTTCTCAATGGCTGTCACAATGAGGTCTTAATTATACACCCCAACAATACAAAGCTCCATTCTGCAAAATGGTGGGTTTCTGACATGCCTGTCCCAGCCTCTTCTGACAATCTGAAGCTAGCGGAGAAAAAAAAAATCCTTTCCATAAGTCTTTTATTTTTCTTTTTTAATGATGTGACCAAAGTTGGGGTTACACACTTTTTTAAATGTTCCTGACCCGTCTTTGTAGCGTGTTTTTGTACAATGGATGGAGACAGCAACCGTTGCAATGTGCACAAATTAATTAAAGTGGTTTCAATGACAGTTTGCTCAAGGGTACTGGGGTACCAACGCAAACCTTCTGCCGACACACCCACAATGTCGTATCAACGGCACCTCTAACCCCCACATCTTATATCCCCTCCCCCCTCTGTTCAACATCCATGCTTCTCACCGTCGACCCTCTTCATCTCTCTATTCCAGGATCCATCAAGTAAGTGACTCGACGCAACACGGTTTTAATGTTCTCTCCATTAGATCAGCTCTGGGCCTCTTGCAGCGTAATGGGATTGTTCTCCCCTCCTTCCCTACATGGTGGGAACACAGAAGGGGGGTTTGGACGATGTTGTAGAAAGCTCGAGTAGATGTAGTGCAGGGGATAGGGGCCAGCGAGGGTCAAGCGATTCTGTTTAATGTAATGTGGACATAGTCCTGGGGCGTGTTGTGCTGTCCTGACAACTCAGACATGCCAAACTGACAGGAAGTGTGATGTGAGCTTAGTGGGAGGAGACACTAGCTATTTGTTTTAAATCAGTTTTCTCATTACCATTCAGTGCAGACGTCTCCAAGGTCACTTCATCAAAGAGAGTTCGGTTATGGCAGAAGCTTGCAGAGGCTACAGGATACAGTTTATGACACATTTACGCTATACCCACTGCTTCCAGGGGGAGGCCGTATTAAACTGCTGCAACAGTGGACACGCAACTTTAGCACCCTGTCTGCAAAACCAGACAAAACCTCGTCTAATATGCTTTCAAGCCATATTCTTTACTAAATAGTTGGCTCTGTCTGTCTGGAGGAGCTGTTGAGAGACAGACTCTTCCTTTGTGCTGCTGGATGGGTCACAGAGATGACTCAACCATACTGAGCATTAGGATATAAACAACAACCTCTTCAGCTGCTCTGGCTGGATCGAGAGTTGCAGGTCAGGAAAGAAGAATGGGGAGGGATGTGCAGAGGAGGAAGAAGCGTTAGCCTCTGCTGGGACAATGATGGCACGACCAGTCAACATAGGAAGTGACACTGGACATTGTGTCATCGGTGTGATGAGTGAGAGGTGCTTATCATCCCACAGCAATGTGACGAGCGACAGGACAGGACAGGACAGGACAGGCCAGGACAGGCCAGGCTGTGTACAGTTGGGCTAAGAAATAGATTAAAAGTAGGGAAACATCAATCTGTTGTACAGATTGTAAAACAGAGCTACACTGCAGCAGCTCTAATGGCTGGAATTAGGCTTGGGGTTCATGTGTATAGTTGGACCCAGAGACACACGTGCACAGACACGCACTAGGCTCAAATAGTGATTCATCTACAATGACAGAGCTGTTTTTAATGATTAAGCTCGAGCATAAATATGCTGGCCGCACAGCTGGAAAAAGTAGGAACTCGTAGTGAGATTAACATTTCACAAGTTTTCTTTTGGATATATATGGCTACATAAACAGAGGCGCAGCCAGGCAGGGAGGGCGATCCAAGCACAAAGCCCTGGTTTCAGTGGGTCGAGGACAAGAAGGCTTTCCATATCTTCAAGTATGGAAAACTAAATGTGGGGAAACAGCAGGGAGACAAAAGGTCATTTATCACTGTCCATGAATACATGCAATTCAGTCATCTTAGGTGCATCTGAAATTTGAAATATTGATAGTTTTTTTCAACATTAAAACATATTTTCCTGTATATTTTTGGTTACTAGCAATCAACTTTTTAAAAGACCCCCTAAAACAAACCAGAGATGATTCTCCAAAGATCCTGCATTAATTCTGTGATATGACACACAGCATTCTTATTAAGAATGCAGCACAAATCTCTCAGCTCTGTCTTTCACAGACTCACTCACTCACACACACACACACACACACACACACCAAAATTCATGTTTTTTTGGGGGGTTTTTTTTCTGGTGAGGTTGGGTTCCAGGCTCTTGGAATCCTGGCCCCCGTCGTCTAGATATTGTGCACCACCACTTCACCGATCTCCAATGGACTTCTAACCCATCTCCCCCCAGAGAGAGACTAGAGGAAAATAAAGCAATGAAGCTGACTTAAGCTACTCTCCAGACTCCAGACAGTGTTTTTTCTGTGCCTGGTTATGACTTTAGCTGCAGGAGGTGATGGGGCCTGCCACAAATATTTCTAGAGGGGAACGTCTCAGAAAACAAAACATAAAAAGCCTCCTAATTTTGGAGAAGATGAATGGTGAGGAGTTGACAGACTTGGATAAGCTGTCTCAGACAGCGCTGGACCTGCCGTGCAGCCCACATTTGTGAGTTTAAAAGGTTTCATTACACATCTAACCTTCTCTGCGAGGAGCTTTGTATTAGGCAGCTTGTAGCAGCAGAACTTCTGAAATTGTTGCCAAAAAAAGTGAAAAGTGCACAAGTAAGAATGAGAAACCTAAACTGTCTAGCCAGACTTTGAAAAGAATGAATTCTTCACTTACTTTTTAATATGGACAATTAAACAAATGCAAAACTATAGTAACACACTTTCCATAATGGTGTATTTAGCACAGAGAGAGGATATTATCCCATATAACACGTGCAAAATAACCAGTTGCTTTTACAATTTATCCAGCAAATAAAACATCAGAAAAAAAAATACAACCATCAACAGACACATTCTTGACTGGAACAATATTTAACCAAGCATTGGTAGAGGCTCATGCCCTTGGCAAGGCAAGATAAGGCTATCAGCTTCCATCATCGCTAAACAAGATTGAGCAAAGTACATTAGGCAGAAAAATACAAACAAATTACAAAGGCTTGAGGCAAGGCTCTTTATCTAATGTTTGTGGGGACTGTTAGCGTCAGTAGGAGGGAAATGGGCCTGCATCTAATAGATCCTGTCCCACCACTTCCACATGACCACCGAACAATGCACAGTGCCATTATCTGAGTGTTAATGCTATCCTTCCTTGTGCAAAACAAGCCGACAATCTCAGCTCCACCACCATCGTGTTGCCGACAAAATACATACACGCATTCACAGACCAACGGAAAAGACAACAATGGGTATCACATCACGTTCGCTGGACAGAGACAGGTGTTTCAGTGCTGACATGTGATGACACATGAACTTGGTACAAAGTTTTTCCCGCTACTTGTAAGCTACTTCCTAAAAACACAATTTCGAGGTTTCTCTGTACCACAAACCGGCTCCAACAAGCTCAAATTAGCTTTGTTATTGATCTGGTCTGCTAAACCCTTGCTGTGACCCCAGAGGTCATGATTTATGTATTAGGCAGCTTTTTAAAGAAATCCATTTTCCTGTTGAGCCCCCGATGTGCGTCTAATGCTGCAGCGCACCAGTAATCAGAGAAGGCCTGGGTGTTTGATTCCGACCACCCCTCCCCTCCCCTCGCAGCTCACAACCATCCTCACGGAGCTGTCTCACAACACCTCAGCTCCCTAATCAATACTACAGAGCTACTGGTTCAGGAGTTGCCTCCATCTGCCTGCCTGCCTGCCACTATCTGCCCTCCTCCTCTTCCTCCCCTCCCTTCTTCTCACTCCTCTTCCTGCTTTCCTCTCAGCAGGATACACCTCCGCCAGGGCGCTCGTGCCAGACTTCTGAAGGCTCCGGATGAAAGTGCGACAACAACACAACTGAGACGAAGACGCCCGGACAAGAAAGAAGGGAAAGTGGAAGGATGAAGAATGCAAAAAGTACATTTAGACTGGTGGGTGTACTGTGGTCTCCGAGGGGCCCCAGTTTTGTCAATAATAGACAAGAGGTAAAGATACAGGATGAAGGAAGAGTGTGTGTCTGACAAAGGTCAAAAGAAAGTGAATTTGGAGAATGAGTTTCAGAAAAAGGATTACTGCAATGAAAAAATGTGCTTTTAGACAACAAATTTACGATAAAGGTCTAACGCAAAACATGAAAACATCAATCATCAGTTAACCTTTGCAGCAGGGGGCCCCAGAGCCCCAGCCCTGGTTCATCAGGTTGGAGAAGATATTTAAAAATTAAAAAAAACCCTAAAATTAAAATACCGTACTTGGAAGTGATTTAGCACTCTGAAAAGTCCAGTGCATTACAGGACGGGAAATTAGATTTGAATGTAACATTTCCATCATTCCCACGGTTGGGTCTGGGAATGACAGAGATGTCAGCCAGTGGCTAATTAGAGCTGACAGAAAGAACCGCACAGAAGCACAGATATCGTCTATTGTTCCTCACCACTCTAATGAGCCTAAATGTCTCTGTCTTTATTCATCAGTTCAGAGGTTGAAGAGATGCAGCAACAGTCACTACCTTCTCCAGTATCACCCATGACTCCATGTAGTGACTGAAGCTACCAAACCTTGCTCCCAGTGTTGCCTGTAGGCTGTTAGTTTTAAGAAAATGTCCGTATGGCCCGAAAGTTTCTGTTTTAAAATTATAATGTGTTCAACAAAAAAGTAGCGGATAAAAGAAGCATGCTGATTTCTTTTCAAAGTTCAAAGAAAAAAAGTGGGGCAAGAAATAAAAAAAGAAGAGGCAGAGGTAAGTGTGAAGAACAGGGATAGGTGTGTTATCTTGTAATAGTGGCCTGATTTGACCTGACCTTGAGCGCGCAACTGTGCACGGGCGCGCACACACGAGCAGGGTCACGGGGCATAAAGAGCCACTGTGTCAGGTCACAGAGCACAGAGAGAAGGATAAAGGACTTGAGGGATGTGATATGACTAATATGAGGGGTTTTGCGGGCCTTCGGGGGGGCTGGCATTACAGCCGCGGGTGACTGACACTGCTGATCTGTATCACACATCAGAGTAGATCACAGCAGAGGAGAGCAGACAAACCGCACAGGCAGCCCAGACACAAGAGTGAAAACCCAGCTTCCAGAGATTCTACCCAAACGAGGATATTTACACAAAGTAGCAGCAGGATTTCAAATGACACCTAAAACAAAGACATTTGATTCATGTACAAGGATTGTAGCAGGCAGACCAAAGCATGTCATCAGCTGGATGGAAACGCACGTTTATGGCGTCAGATGTCCATAAGTATAAAATCCCCCTTCCTGCTGTTGACAAAACTGTTATTCCTTTCCCTCAGAGAGCAGGTTCAAAGATCAGCAACTAGCAGTATCAAATGGAGAACGCAGTGGCTTGCAAATCTATCGGGTTACGAACTTCAAAGAATCCCAGCCAGTGATGAGAGCAAAGGAGCCAATGATAGGCTCGCATTGTCATACTGCCACTATCACCACTGCCAGAGGAAGGAAGGCTCATTTTTTCTTTCTTATAATTGGGTCTACCCCCCCAGCCCCCTGCACCCTATCAACAATGCCTCTGAAGAATATGATCTCTTTCTTTGAGGCTTTTGAAAGGCTCCAAACGTTTTTCTAGAGGCCAAATAGCGGAGAGTCTCATCAGTGTGTCAGCTTCTGGGACTGATCCGTAGATGGCACTGTTGGCTCATGCTACAGATCTGGAGCCCGCACTGGAAAAGTGAAGGGAGGGATGAAAATACATCAACTTCCAAAGTGAGAAGAAAATTCTTTCATCTTAGCTCATGTGTCATTCGCCAAAAATAATCTTGTAAGTCTAATTAATTCAAACTGCTAGGAAGAATCTTTCAAAAATCACACTTTATAAACAGAACAGTTTCTTATGCAAAAAGTGTTCCAGTAAGAGTGATTTAACAGCTCATTATCAAATACTTTTTTTTTTGTTCTTGCTTGCGCTTTCATTTCCTTAACCACTCACCAACACCGCACACTTTATCGCACAGTAAAATCCTACTAAACCGAGCATAAAAGTTAGCCGTATAACTGAAACCACAATTCATGGCTTTCAAATGCTCAGACTTAACCGCGTATTTCAAAAGTTCAAGAGTTTACTACCATTTGCCATGTGCTGATATATTAGCTAAAAGGGGAATGCTAAAAAAAAAAAAAAAAGCAACTTCAGAGCTCTGACTCTAATGGTTGACATATTTCATTAGTAGAGAAAGAGGAAGCCTGTTGTTTATGGTGCACGTCTGTTGATGACGACGAGAGGGGAAACCAGTCTCAGAGTTTCAGATCTGCTTGCCGTGAAGGCCCCACGGGAGACTGACTGATGAGGTCGGACCAGAAAAGCCCTCGAAAAGGGGAAATTTGCAGCCCTTTGCAATTAGGGACCTGACCAGAGGCAGAGTTTGTACATTTCATCATCTGCCAAAATGATACTTACTATTTGACTGCTAATAATAATTAGAAATTTAGCTTTGATAAAGATACTCACAAGTGCGAGCTTTGGCATGCAAACCCTGCTGCTTCTACAGGAGACGACAAAGAAAGTCAGACAGAGGGTGCATGATGCCCTGAGGCAGGCTGACTGGCTCTTGCCACACAGCCAGTGTGTGGACATGCAGGGGCCCCGGAGCAGCCCTCAGCTCCGGATGAACATGTCTCCACACAGACCTACAGGAAAACCCAAGACGAGTCAACACGCACTCACTCTCTCTCTCTCTCCCTCTTTCCATTTACACCACGTCCAGCCGACTCCACAACAAACTGCTATCCTCCATCCCATAAGAGGCTCTTAAATTTTGATGCTTTAAGCTAAAATGAGACTTTGTGTGTTGGGTGGGGCAGAGAGGGAAAAAAGTGTTACAGGAAATCAATCCCACACACTGTTTGCACTGACAGCAGGGCAGGCCATTGGTGCTGTTGACGTGTGTCCAGGTTGTTTCCTCATGGCTGCAGGCGGTTAGGTAGGCAGCCGGTGCCAGCAGTGTGTTAAACACTTGTGCGGTTGTCCTGAACCCGTCAGTCAGCCACCCTGCACCACATCAGACCACCAAGGTCTCATACATAATTTGGCATCAAATGAATATTTTCTCAACATCCTGGCTAAAGTGATGTTTGATTAAATATTAACTTGGTGATTAATTTTTGCATCTGATATTCTGTCAAATGTGTTAGGAAAAAAAATGCCTGTGAAGCCAGTTGTTGAAGGGCACCTCACTTTAACTTCACACATCAAACATTCATAAACTGGTACAATGGCCACACACTTTCGCAGACTGAGATAAAAGAGAAAACACACTCCACTTTGAAAGCGAAATTGAGACACACTCAATTTGACAGACTAAAAGCACTAACATAGCCTTTTAATTTCCTGAGCAGGTTGGTTGCAATTGGCTTTGAGGACCACTCACAGGGCCAGATGAAGGCAGACAAGCAGAGTCTCTCGAACCGGCTCTGATGGGAACCTAAGTGTCTCTGAATCTATGTAGAATGAACTGTAAAATTCTCAATGGCCTGACATATGCCGTGAACCTTTGCTGGGATGAAAAGTTTAGCAGCGCTCTGAGAGCTTGTTCCGTAAAAAGCACTCAAGCATATGTCAGTGGCGGCAAGGAGTCAAAATGATGACTGCTTAGTGTAAACACACAATGAAGTACAGCAATGGGGAGTTTACATACTTATAGTGTATTGTAACTTTATCCCGAATAAGATTCAATCTGTTTTTGTCAAGGTGAGATGTGTGTGCAACAATAACATTCTGTAAAACAAAGGCAAGCAGACATTAAACTTATGAGACTAAGTAAACCATACAGTACCACTGTACCTACCTTGACAAGGTGCAGTAGTTCATAGAGGTCTTCCACCTCATCGCCGTCTGTCTTAGTGTAATTCTTGCTGGTGTCTAGGCTAGAGCCCTGGATTGTACGTCTGTATAAGGGCAGATCCATAGCTTCAGCATACAGGTCTATGGCCTGGTGGCCCACTGTTTGGTACATGTAGCTATCCAACTCATCTGCAACAGAAGAGGTTTTTAGGTAAAGTGGAACTGCAAGGTGATAGAAACTACAAATGTGTAACAGCAAACAGGTCAATAACATTCACATAATTTTTCTGTTATGTCTGGAAGAATTTGATTAATAATGTAGTTAGAAAGTCAAAATGAATAATGATAAAAATAATATACCAGAAAGTTTACATTTATTGTGTTGGTTACCTGTCTGTATTAATTTGTCTATAAAAAGTTATCCAAGGTTAGATTTTGTAGGAGAACCAGCCAGCCAGCCAGCCAGAAGGCTTCTTCAGTTTAACTGAAGAACTGAAGAAGCCTTCTGGAGAGAAGGCGAAACGTCTTCAAGATCAACCTTTCTAAGTCCAGTTGCCTACAAAATCTAACCTTGGATAACTATGACCTGGATGAATGAGACCCTTCACAGACCTCTTTAAAAAGTTGTACTGAATGTTCATACTTTTATTAGTTTAAATTTCTGGACATAATGAAGTACAGAGAAATTAAGAATAAGAATATCTTTATTTATCCCACAATGGGGAAATTGTGTTCCAGCAGCAGCACACATTAAGAAATAAATACGAAAAAGACTTTAGAAAAAAAATCCAAATAAAAAACAACAATAAGAAATATGGCAAATCCTATATACACATATACCATATATATACAAGTACCGTGCTGTACATGAATTATGAAACCATATTACACATAAACAGTTACTGTGAACAGTTATTGTTATTGTTAAAATGTATAACCAAGATGATGATAGAATATATTTCCAATAGAGTTAATGGATGGGTTTTATTTTCCATCAAATTCTTATAAAAAGTAAATAATTCTGAACTGTTTTTATTTGCACTGAAGGCAGGTACAGTTCATTTCTACAAAGTACAGTTCTTAATTTGTTGTTCAGCAAAAGTGCAGGTGGTTGGCCCACATTGGAGTTAGTGCCAGTCGTAGATCATACAAACCCCAGCAGCGCCTTTTCCTCACCTGTGTTTGCAGGACGGAGATTAGCCAGTGCTACAATCTGGTGTCCAGCAGCCACACACTGCATCATGTTGTAGCAGCTGTCTTTGCCCCCGCTAATACAACGCGGAAGAAACATGTACAAAGGTAAATAAGACTGGTGCATTCAAAAAGCAGATATATGCATTAGCAGGGGATGTAGTGGTGCGACATTAATAAACAAGGATGCAGAGTTGCTTATGAAATGTTCTTTCTCATGAATGCTGAGGTGTGGTTTTGAATATAGTCACTAGGGAAGTAAAACAACATAAACAACACACGGAAACATTATCTGGGGGATTATTTTACTATTATAAAACCACTGCAATATAGATTTTTGTAGCTACCAACAAAGACATTCGAAATGAAACGCCGATGTGGGAAATGTGACATAGACACCGCAAAGCAGTGCGATTACCTTATTAACGCGACTACTTTCATCTTCTTAATTTCCTTCTAGAGTCTAATGGGAACCAGTGTTTGCTCTATAATGGTCCACAACTGGACACACTGTGCTTAGCAACCGGTGGCATGTACACATGTGAGAGAGCTACACTTCCTGGTTGTTAAAGGACCGTGGTAAATATCAAGTCGCCCTAAAATATGCCTGATAAAAAATCAGCGACGAATTTCTCTTTCACTCTGTCTCTTTGTTTCTCTCTCTCTCTCTCTCTCTCTCTCTCTCTCTCTCTCTCTCTCTCTC
>BJFM01002543.1:14835-27683 GCA_016586285.1 Arothron firmamentum
TCTCTCTCTGTCCTATCTCTCTGTAAGAAGATGCAAATTATATATCAATCAAAAACAATGTTTGTATATAGATTAAATGATTTTCGTTTACATGTCATTTATATGAAATATATGCATTGTAACTGGGATATTAAGGAATGATATATTTGTAACATAAGTTTTACATGATTCAAATTTTCAATAATATACAGTATATTTTTTAAAAGGTTGTAAACTGTTTTTTCAAGTACTGGTGATGCATTATGCAATATATGGTAATCGTGGTGGAAAAGAATATATATGGTATGATGTGGTGTTTAAGTGACTGTCATACTGATGATGGCACACACCCTTTGCCTCGTGTGTCTCAGGAGAGAACCCAAAGTCCATGCAGTGGTATTCACACAGCTTGGCTTTTTCCTCTGAGGGAGCCCCAGTTTGCTCAGAGGAAAGTCTTTGATGCTCTTTGCTCTCTGTTGTTGTGCCAGAACACAATAATTGCACAGCTTTTTTGTGCTTCCCTCACCTTCCACCCCTAAGCAGGCTAAAGGCAACAGATTTAGTTTGACTGTACAAAATGGGGCGAGACATGTATTCATCCCAGGTTTTGGTTGATGTTTTTGTTTGGTTTTTGTTATGTTCATCCTATTGCGGTAAAATGTACCACACTACGAACAACATTTCCATTGTAGAATACTCTAGCTAAACAAACTGAGAACAAGAATCACTTTTCAAATGTGTAATACACTCTTGACTGTAATTTTATGTAAGGCATATTTTCCCACTATTGAATCAAAAAAGTTTTAGTTAGTATTTGAGAGTACATTTCCTGAAATCTTGGTCTTTGGTGTGTTTTCCTTTTGCTTTATAAACAGTATTTAATCATACCAAAGTGTTGCATAGACTAATTCATTAGCCCAAGTGGCTACAGTAAAATATTTATGTACTGTAAACATGCATGCAGTATGATTTATTAAGGTACCATGCTGCAGTTGTAATAGTTATCTTTATTCCCTGTGGGGCAGGATAATCAGAACACAACCCCTGCAGCATGAAAGGACAACCCCATTTGATTGGGACAAGTAATATATTAAAAAAAAAAAAAAACATATTTCCTTTAGTGCTTTATAAAGCATCATGTCTGTGGTAACTCCCACTTAAGTTTAGACAGACGGGATAAGACTGATTCAAACCGTGTCGCTTCAATTTTAATAATGCCCAGACAAATAAAGAGGTGGGCGGCTCTGGATTTATCGGCGGCTGCATTTTGCTGACATAAAAAGCAGTTTATGTCCTTATTGTTGATGCAGCAGGGATAAAAAAAAAAAAAAAAAATTTTTGATGGATAGCCAGCCACAGATACAGCCAAGAGATGTGAATATGAGAGGCATAAATATGAAGCAAGGCAGCGAGAATGAAATGACACCCTTGGCCTTTTTTAAAGTAGCGTGTGCATATGACAGGTGATTTACACGGACACACAACCTAATTTTTGCCACACAAGGACACGAAAACTTTGGATGCGATGAGAAACTACAAGGCCTCAAATCACAAGACCATAAATTGATTGTAAGAATGGCCAAGGTTACACGCTGAGCAGCCAGACCACAAACGAACATCTACGCTTGTAGTCTCTTAAACAACATGACCACCCAAGTACTACCCCGCTCAGTGACACAGTCTTTACCTCCACAATTAATCTGCATGTTTTTGTCACTAAATATTTGTTTTCTTGATATCAGTGCAGGAATTTTAGATGGAACGTGTCAACATCTACAACAAAGCTCTGGTTGCTATGGGACTCTTGTGTGCACAGATCTTGGACATTTCAAGAAATGTTCGACATTATTTCCATGACATTTTTGCTGAGAAGCAGGCTTAGTTTATAATAATAAGCCAAGTTTCACTGAACATTGGTCACATCACACAGAATGCTCTTTCACAACTCAAACAGCGTTACTCTGATTTAATGCAGAACTCATGCTGGATTTAAAATGATTTATTAAGTTTAAACCAAGCCACAAACATGAAGCAGAGGATGAAGTGCCAAATTAAAGCGTCTTTTCTTCCAGTTTCTTTTCTGGACCTCACAGTATGAATCAACATCTGAATTTACCAGAGTTTCTGTCTATAAATGGTGTAATAGTGTTGCTCGCTACACAGATAATGACAAGTTAATTATAGGCAAAGTTTAATGAAGGCTGATGACAGCCAAATGTTATCTCAGAGAAGTGATACGTATGAGAGATGATTGAAGACAGTCCTGTGTATCCTTAACTTTATTTCCTCTCTGGTGTTGCCTCCATCAGGGGCTCATTTTCCAAAGAACTATCAACATAATGATACCTCTTTAGGGTTTAACCACATCCAAATCAGTTAGTAAACAACCCAAACGGGGATCTGTACACATTTTTACAGACAATTAACCGTTATCACGAGGGGCCCAAATGGATTAGTGGGCTCGTTAATGTCTGAGGCTAATCGGTCCTTGATTGTAAATGTGAGAGAATGTGAAATAAAGTCGTGGTTTGATACAAATTGTGTTTGATCATGGCACCGTCTTTAACAACAGCCCCAGTCTGCAAACAGTAATTGAAGTTTTTTTTTTCTTTTTTCTAAATCCCAAAAGAAAATCTGGCTTTTCAGCATCATCCCATTTGCTTCTAAACACCAAAATGCTTTCAAATTAACGAAAAATGGTTTGCCTCATCAGCTGCTGCTCTTTTAAGAAATCCCTGAGATCAGTATTTTCCTTTGATGACTACAACTTGGCTTTTAAAATAATCTTTGATTTGAGATTATTTCACTGCTACTTGTATTTGCATTTAATATCCCTACCCAGTATTCAGCCATCTGGTCTTTGGAGTCATTTGAAGAACTTCACGGTGTTCTGTGACTGAAGGGTTTGAATTGCATTTGACATATTTCTTTGTTAATATTGGACAATAGGGCATAAACCCAGGAATGTGACACTATCAAGTTAGTTTATAGGGTCAATTGGGATCTGCTTTAAGCAAAATTAACATCTTAACTGGCAATGCTGGTATGCTAAGGATCAGGAAAGATACTCACTGTCTCAGTCCTGTATTGGACTATAATTGGCTTTAACAATACCAATTTATGTAAAATATTATCATCCTGACTTTACAGCAAGAACAAATATTCAGGGATATCAGATGACTTAAATTAAGGTTAAGCTCTTAGCATTTACATCTGGAGACATAAAACATGCATAACATTCTTAAGTGAGTATGAAATCAGCATTTTTAAGATAAATAATCAAGTAATCTAAGACTACGGGGAAAAACAAAAACCTTTCCAACACAAATAACAATCAACCAACTCTAAGTATGTGTGTAATTTCCCAAATATTTCTCCTTGATTAGGAATTCCCCCGGCATGCTCGGTTCATGTTGTGGTTTCAGTGGCTGAGCCCTGCGATGCTCCAGCATGCCACCATTTCACAAGTAATAAAAGAGCTAGTGCCAGCTACTGAAACTGCGTTCACCCGTCCTGCTTCCATACATTACCCAATATCCCCCAAACTGGACCATTAATCTCATATTTAAAGAGAAATACATACTACTGGGCATGTTTAACACATTATATGTGTAATTTTCCCTTCACTCTTTAAAGTACTTGTTGACTTGGTGGATAAATATCGTAACCAGACTCAGCAAAACAATGACTAATGTTAGTACAAATACTTTTTAATCTCTAAATGATCTAGAGGGATGCTGTGATTAGCTCGTTTGTGCTCTGACATACAATCTGGGGATGGTTTCCCTCTCATCTGACAAACACAATCCTAATCCAGGAAATAGCCCACAATCCCAATATTGGAGTTGACATCAGAGGTAGCCACAGAGGCGATTCCCACACACCCCTCCCTCTGGCTTCAAAGGCCTTCCTGGGCCTGTTACAGGTTTTCCCCGTGATGAAGTGTGACACTCCACAAACACAAAAGCCCCAGCCCTCTTGTGGGTCCGCATTGCTTTTCTTGGATCGCTCCAGACTGACCAGTGCCAAGTAAACTTGGCGGTTGTCAGAACGTGCCTTATATCTCTGAAGGGCGTGCGGTGTCTGTGTTGTTGTTGTACGTGTGTGTGTGGTAATGTGTTATGTGTGGGGAGAAGGCCTGTCATGGTCACAGGGCCCCGTCTGTGTGCGGGTGTGTTTCCACCTCTGAAATGATGTAACATTGACCTGTAATCAAAAACACCGCATGCTGGATTTGCTAGTTTGTCAAAAATAAAGCTCTATTTCACCTTTGCAGCTGAATGATTTAGTATTTGAAGACCACAGTAGTAATATAATGCTGTATGTTCTTAGTACAGAGCACATCCTCAAGTGTCATAGTTCTGCAGTCTCTTTCCTTTCATTTTTTTAATCCACCTATCCTTGTTTTCAGTGTGTACCCACGACTTCCATCTGTCCACCTCCGTCAGCGGGCAGCTTTGTCTTTTTTTCCCACGTCATCTTTGCTGAATGGCTGGCCACAGTTCAGCCAGACAAGCCAACTCCCCACCAGAGCACAGATAGCGTCGGTCAGCCATTTGTCTTGTGGGTTTTTTTTGGGTGGGAGATATTTGTCTAGAACGCTGTCCAATGTCAACACCACCTCTTAATACCATGCTGCTAGACAAAGTGGGCTTCCTCAGAAAGGATTAAGATTAATGCACGCTTCGGGATGAATTACTGAATTGCATGTGTAGAATAAAGGGATTGACCAGTGATGGCATCGTACATAACCAGAGCAGAGGAAAAAAAGTTATTTCAAGATACCTTCAGACAAAAATGTTGTTGTTGCCAGTTATTCTACTTTTCACTGCAACAGAATGCTTAAAGAGGGCTAACCATTTTAAAGGTGTCCCACAACTTCGTAAAACACATCCTCAGATCTTTCAGGACCACTTCTAAACATGGGACTAGTCATAAATAATCAACACGATCCAAGGCCTCCTACCAACACTGACACCAGCAATACCAGATGAGAAACTGTCGGCGAGATAGGAGGCGGCCTCATGTTTACAGCGTGCAACCTGTTGATCCTAAGCAATTGATTGTCCCCCTTCAAGAGTGAGCCCCCACCACCTCCTCCTTGAATTCTCATAGTGATTCTGCCATGAGAAGCACATCAGCAGCCTCTAGCCTCATTTTTATGGGGTGAATTCCATACACCGGGCCCAATAGTCCTAGTTACTGGAGTCTGGTGATTAAAGTGTATAGAAAAGGGGGCAGCACCACTAAAAGGGAATGATTTAGTGAGCTGTCGACCTGGTTCAGACGGGCAACAAGTTCAAGTCCCCACAGGAGGGTTGTAATGAAAATGAAACTAGGGTCAAGATGGTGTTGGGGAGTGGAGGTTAAGGGCTCTAGGGCTGAGGAGGAGTTGGATGTGTCAGTAGAATAGGGTCATCTGGAGGCTGGTAATTCTAAAAATGCTTCTGAAACAGATTTATTTGTAATTTTTCATATATATACATCTTATGTAGCTGTAAAAAGTTCAAATATATATTCTGCATATGCTATCATGATGTACATGACAGACTTTTCCAGACTTTTCCCCCATGACTACGAATAATGACTTCGCATATTGTTTTAAAAGATTCCTAGAACTATTTCATTAGAGTAAATGTTAAAGGAAATGGTTTTTCACCCGTCTTCTTATGCTAAGCTAATTGGATACAGCACCAAACTGACGGGGGAATAAATATGGGCAAGTTGTCCAGGCTTTAGCACATGTTGAGAAACGCTGTTTGAAGGAGTTAACAGACTCAAAAGGAAGGTTTACGGAGTCCCTGACCCTCAACTAACCTCATCCTGACCTTGTAAAAAAAAAAACAAAAAAACCCCAGCCTCATCATTTCCACCCTCACAGGATTCATCTGCTCGAAGGGCTCCACGTCTCTCATCTCTGTGAGTAGGGTTTGATGCCTTCAAGTACCAGCCAGCTATAAAAGACACATCCTGATGGGCCTTCCTCTGTTCTGTTGAACAGCTGCCCCCACACCCGACGCCGCCGCTGCCCCCCCATCCTGACCTCGGCCACCACACCCACCCTCAGCCTGTGCGCTGGCCCTTGGCTAACCCGTCGCTCAGGGGGGTCAGGGTTAGGGCAGCAGACTCCCAGCCAAATGGAAGGTTGCCCAGAGGAGTTGATGCCAGAGAAACGTAAGAGACCCAGGGACCCTTCTGATGTTCCTCAGATTTTCCAAGGAGGGAGAGGCTACACTGTTTACAGAATCTTTAATTCACGGAGGGAAGGAGTGATGCACAGGCTTATGTATGACGAAGGAACAGAACAGTGTATAAATAAGTGTGACGAAAATAGAAATATGTGAGTCTCTCATCTCAGTCAAAGACCAAGGAGGAAACTTAAAAGAGGGACTTTGAGGTTCAAACCTGTTGTTTTCCTGAGTACTGTGTTTGTATTATTGCTATTCCTGAAGATCTGAAGATGAACAGACACTGAAAGTGACTTTTATTTACACTTAAAAGCTAGGAGACAAAATAAACTGAGGGGGAAAACAGACGACACAGGGAGGAGAAACAATACTGTAGGGAACATCATGGCGTCTACCGCCAACAGTCTCCACATAAGAGAACATTTCATTAATTTCAATTTGTCTAAATAACTCCACCCCAGGCTGTTGGATTCTCAGCCCTTGCGTTTTACTCGAGGAAGTCTCAACTGGCTTTGGGCGCAAAGACTCAAGTGCCTCGCTGCTGCAGGACGGGCCCGTCAGCAGATGACTTGCGTGCGAATCTTTGACCTCATCAATTCGTCCACTTCTCTCATGACATCAATTCCTGCGGATATGAAATATCCACTCAGGTGTTGTTGTTTTTATAACACCCCTACTTCCTAGTGGCTCCGGACAAACACAATGGGCGTAATTCTGCGGGGGAGTTTATTTCACAGTAAAGACAACAACAGCACGGACAATACAACTCAGGTAGCACCGTCAGGGTCAACTTCCTGAAATGGATTCCTCAGAATAACAAATGCTGCCTGCTTATGACCGTCTGATGGCTTCATTTTTCACTCGGTGTAACTTGCTAATTTTTACTGCTCAACGTCCTCCACTCAGCTTGCCTCACTAAGTCACAAGTGCGCTGCTGCTGGCTGATATATGGGTCTGCGCCATGATGTCAGCGTAAAAACACTTTCAATAATTGCTATGATTAATATTCTCAGCCCTCCAACACCTCCCCTTCTCCGTCCAACCACATTTCTGTGGCCAGGATCATCTATCAGTCTGCTCTCAAACTGCTTAAATCCTGCGAGTGATGCATGGCACCTCGCCAAACTTCCAACGCAAACTATTTACATCCATTCAGATCATGAGCCGATGAGCCTCAAATTACCCCTTCCAGTTAAAGGGGAAGAGGAAGGGAGACAATTGGTGCTATTTTATATGTGCAGCTAGTACTTTAATTCAATAATAATGTAATAATAGCAACATGTTTGTTTTCTCAAAGGTGGAGATGATGCTGTTTATTAATAGAAGAATAAAGGTGGACATTTGATGTTTTACTGATGTCCTTCAGCTGATTGCTCTGCACGGCTGGAATGTGTGTGTCGAGCTCTCACAGGATGGGTTTCCTCTCGACTTGCACTCTGATTGTTTGGGAGGAAAAAGGTGAAACAGATACGTGTAAACAGCGGAGGTCTTCCAGAAAGTCTGGACAGAGGCAGGGAGCCCTGGGACAGTAGCTGACCCGTCACGTTAACAGTATACACCCAGAGGAGCCACCTCTGCAGTATTCTGTCTGCTGGCGTCAGAAAAAATAAACTGTCACTTCCTAGATGCTGATGGACACATTTATAGAGCAGTGGAAAAACATTCCTCATGCACAATGGCTTTGAAAGCTTTTTGAAAGAAGCACCACAGATAATTTAGAGTAAGACAGAGTGTTAAAGCAATGGAAATAAATGCTTTTTTATATTTAAACCCATGCAGATCAGATTTGCTGTGTAACGCCAAACTGCAGACTGTACAGTTCATATTTGCAACACCTCACTTTTGACAATTCACACTAAATATAAAAGCTTGTAGTGATAATCAGGAGGGTTAAATCCTCTGAATTCTGCACAAATGCATTTCTTTCCAATTATCTCTCCTGTTATATCATGATCTGTTTCCTTTGACCCATGCTGGCTTATGCGCTGCTTCACTGTGCCTATCACAAATGTCGATTATATTAAAGGAACATCGCAGGGATTGAGGCTGCTTCCTGCGCGAACTTGATTTTTAGACAATGATGTTCAGTCTGACAAATTAATGGTAGTCAATTAAGCATTTATTATTAACCTCCTATGGCTCACTGTCAATTATCTGTCCCATTAACTCGGTAATACTGTATGCTCTATATGTGTTTAACACCGAGCATATCTGGCACGGCTCATATTTAATCTGCAGTTATGAAAAAGAATGGAAATAATGACTTTTATTGCCAATTCAATTTAATTAGATTTAATGAAATTGTTACAGTCACTTATACCTCTTCCTGGCCTCTTCGATGATTTATAGTAACAATAACAGACATGTAGATTAGTCATTAAATCCCCACACTTGTCCTTCTGTCTCATACAGCAGACTGTCTGTTCTTTTCAGCAATAATAATCATATTAAAGGTTATATGACTGTCCACTTCAGAGACGCTAGTGAATTAGTAACACAGAAACAAAACATGAGGAAATCTGGAGTCTCGTATGAATAAAACATGGTGTTTTCAGAAAATGACACATGCTGAAAAGCATCACAGAAAACATAATTACCACCACATGGAAACGACACACACTTCTAATGATGCCCAGCCGTTCCCTCCACGTTGCTACCGTGCCTGCATTACGTGGTTCCTGCTGCGGCCCTCCTGACGCTCATCAGCAAACCGCTGCGTTTGTAACAGGAAATCATTCCGCCGCCGCACACACTGAGCCCTATTTACACAAACGCCCTCAAAACACTTAAGGCAGGATATTTGATTGTGTGAAGCCTTTTCCATGTTGTTTTCCAGAGCTGACCATCTAAACACATAAAATGCACAACTTATAGCACTGCTTACAATAGCAACAATAATAATGAAACGAAAATTCTCTACTTGTCATCAGAGAATAGTTTGAAATGTTAGGTCAGACTTTGATGCCATTGTTTTTGCCTACAATGCAGTCATGTGTTATGTCTACTGTGTTGCGGCCCAGTGCATCCAGTGCATGGGCTCAGGAAACGGATCACATTGTTAACTGTAAGCAGCAGTTACAATAAAGCTCTAAACACAATGAAATTGGGAGAGAACATTATACGAAAACTCAATTCTTCTTAGGGTTTGAAAGGAAACCATTAAACCACAGAAATGCCAAATACAGTGCAGTTCCTGACACGAAGAGCAGGGCTGCGAAGGCGAGATGCTGCTGCCTGCGTATATTTGGGTCTGTATCTGGACATCCTCTTAGCATAAACAGAGCTATGACATCCTTGTTCAGCCCTACACCAGTCATCTTTGCTAATGCCTGTTCACTGAAAGATTTACGATGCATGGACACTTAGAAAAAGAGAAACACAAAAGCCAGGAGCTCTGTACCCAGAGATTTACGTTTGTACAAAGGTGCTATTTTGGAAATTGAAAGTGTAATTGGTAAACGCTGACTTTGCAATCCAGATGAGAACTCTCTCATGTGGAAAATGTTAGGTTAATTGAGATGTAACCTAACTGGTGTCTTCATTCCAGCCAGTTCTGATTCTGGTATTAATATATGCGGAAGTATTTGTGGCCGTCGGGTGTATATGATAGATAGCATCTCAAATAGATTTCCGTTATTTTAATTCAATGTTACCAAATTGCAGGAAAACGAGAGGGAACAGCAGTAAAAAGAGATAAAAGCAGTGGGATCAGAAGATGAAACAGTGTTACTGAAATGCTCCCTGACAGGCTGACCTCTGCTACCTTTTTTGCTCCACCTCCGCCTATTGTTTTGTAGATTAATAATTTCTCTGAGAAGATAATAAATCATGTGTGACTATTAGGACAAAGTATTCTTTTCTAATTGCCACATAACATGAGCAGACAGAGCCCTGCACCGACCAAAAGCCATGACTCATTTTAAAGTCAAAACTGTCAGGACCTTATCGACACCCTTCAGTAATATTTCGAAAACGTAATTAATCTACTTTTGTTCAAACTTGTCAAACACAACCAGGAAGTATACGATCTGCACACAATCATGAGAATTTGTGCCCATAACATACTGCTCAGTGATTCCCCTCCCTGATTGTCCGTGTTTAATGGCAGCCTCCATCTGCCAGCGCTGTGAGTCTGCAGGCTAACAGCCCATGGTGCCCCCCCATTAGGGCCTGTTGGCGCAGGCCCCGGGCACATTTCGCTTCTGGAAGTGTGATTATTGAGGCCTGATTACGACGTCTGTAGGCACAATAACAAACTAACCGTCGGCGAGCGTTTGGCAGGCGCCCTGCGAAGACAAAACGGCGGGAGAATTAATGACGCTTTAAACTCGCGCAGGGTTTTAGTGATGATAATCTGGATTCGGGGTAATTTGCAGAAATTGGTGGCATATGGTTTGGGTTTGCAGTTGATGTCCACTAACGGATATGAAATGTTAGTGGACTGGGAGCAATATGGCAGCGCATAAGCAAGTCCCTTCAAGTTAATAAACAGGCATGTAGCAATGTAGTGAAACGCATATATATTGCTCCCCATTAGCTAGTTTAACAGATCATAATTTACAATGAGGTGCAGGTATTTAACAAGACCCTACTGCAACAATCCTGTCTGTCTGTAATGAGAAATAACTGGATAAAGAGCTCATTATAATCAAATGTTCATCATCAGCAGTTCATCTGTCCAGCTGGAGTTTTTCTGTGGATATTCTACGGCGTGGCTGAAGCAGTTCACCGTGGAGATGGGAACAGGAGAACAGAGAGCCTGCTGCTTAGTGTTTGACACACACCTGAAAGGCCCCCATGTTGTCTTTCTGTAGTCGTGCCTGTGGTGGTCTCCAACTGCCAGCTTATTTTTGAGGGGTACTCATTGCCTCATCCCTGCCTCCAGGCTAAACTCCATCTCCAGCCCTGCCTCCTCTCCTTCTTTCCAGCTCCCCCTCCTCTCGTTCATCAGCTTCCTCTTTTGCTCTGACCGCTCTCGCTCACTCCGTTCTCGGGTGTGTTTCTCTATTCCAAGCGCTCCCTCAGGGCAGCAGGTTTGAGTAGAAGTCTATTGCAGTGATCAGAGCCGATAACCTGTATTCCGGACAGGCGTGCCACATGGGGCCACACCTTGCCCGAGGATAGGTCCATCCGTGCTGGGGGCAACAGAGGTACAGGGGCCAGAGGGCTGAGGCCGCGGGCTAGGTCTGGAACTGGGTGATGGAAGCTTCAACTGAAGCCAGAACAGGGGGGTAATGGACTGGATGATGGGACGGCAGTTGCATGAGCCTGAAGGCCAAGATAGGCAGAAGGGGTCGCAGAGTGGGGTGTTTTTTAGAGATGCGGAGTGTGGAGGTGAGGAAAAGTCAGGGTTAGTGACAGGAGTCTGCGAGGTCCAGCTGAGGATCTACTGATCCATGGTCGAGTGGAGCTGACAGGTGAGAAAACAACAGCACCTTTAATGACGGCAGCCAAGGTAGGGGCTGAGAGGATGTTTCTCTGGCATGCACTCGTCCATGATTTGCTGGAATGGTATAGAAGGAATAAAGCGATTGTGCGAAGCTGTGGAGAGAGTGATAGAATCTACTGTTGGTTGCTGGGTGCAAGGTTACTGTTTACACCATTGTTCCTGATCTAGGATCAGTTGGAAGTCTACAACCAGCTACACCTTCAGCACAGCTAACACGCTATAGTGCGTCAGAGTTTAAAAAAGATAAACTGTAACTGTTTGTTTGATACTCAAAGCCGTTAAATGACTTATATTGTTTAAAGCAATGTTACATTCCATCCAAATGGCTTCTTTAGTTACAAAGAACTAAAAGAACCCTGGATTGAGGCTGTTGGCCTATCAAAGTTGCAGGGAATTAGTGAGTACATTCTAAAGTGAGGTAGGGTGAATTCTACAGGGACAGAGCACTGCTGTTTGTATCCACTTAGGTGGCTCCACAGTGGCTGACAGGAAAACCATATGTCCCACCTCTGCTGCAGTTTTAAAAATGGCAACATCTGTCACGTTAGTGAAGAGCCACATGCTGGATTTTTCAGCTGGGAGAACTATGGTGAAGTGCTCCCTGTAATCACATTTGTGCATGATGTGTTAAATTTGTATGTTTGTTGTTGGAGCCGAAATTTGTTGCAGATCTTCATCTGCTTGGCTGCCCACTTGTCCGTGCTGCCCTGATTCCATCACCTTATGTGGGTCTGGGGCAGACGGTGGAGAGGTGGGGGTCAGCAGAGGGAGGGAGGTATGATGGCGAGTGTACACAAAAAGTCACCCCGAATCTGCCAGCTGATTAATCAAGGCCGATTTGGCGGCAAGAGCAGCCTACCCGCTCCTTCCTGACTAGTCCGAGTGTATTTATTTAGAGTAACCCATGGCCAGTCACGCCTGACCTCAAACTATCAGGAGCAGCCACAGTTGCGCCCAAGCATAAACAAAAAATGCATAATGAAGGTAGGAGGACAGAGTGCGGGGTGGCGTTGAGCTGGTGAAGGAGGGAGAGACGGGGGTGAGGAGGGGAGTGGAAGGAGGGCAGAGATAGGGATCTTAGCTCCGCAGCAGGGCTCATGCGTCCAGACATGGCCATAAAGCAGCCGTCTGTGTCCTGGTGTTTACCTCTCAACTGACATGGGAAGGGAAATCATTGACCTCTGTCAAAGCAGCCAGGGTTCATCCATCTTTCTGGCCCAGGGTATGTTTGG
>BJFM01002543.1:36419-69071 GCA_016586285.1 Arothron firmamentum
CCCCCCCGGCTAATTTTAGCATGAACTTTTGTTTAAAAGATTCTAATTGACCTTTCACTGGATAAATGTGGTGTTTTTCATCTTTAACTCATCAAAAGCCTGCCGTACACTCATTCCCAGAAAAGGTCAAGGGTAAAAGCATCTTGATTTTCTCCCTGAATTCGGACAAAATTTCGCTCCCATCCACATGGCTTCACCCACTGACTGAAGGCCCTAAAGGTGAGACCCCCACCTCCACCACCTTTCCACAGACACATAATTCCAGACATTCTGCCGTTTGGAGTGAGGGAGCAAGGTCTGTCCCCCAGGGCTGTTTGCCTGCCTGTCTGACATCATAGACTGCGGCATCTTCTGATCCGCCGGCGCAGAGAGACGATCTGACAGGCTTAATTTACAATGTCAGGCCTTTCAAAACCATTTCCCCCTCACACTGACAGCAATCCTGCATTTATAAATTAGCAGAAACATTAACCTTTAAACTGATTATAACGCGTTCCGAGGGAAGCAAATTAACTTCCATTTGTTAATGTCATATTTTGGGTTTAGATGGTAGCAAAGAAAATGAAGTGTGGAGATGGAGAAAATAATGTGATTTATAGTGTGTCCGAAAAGAAAGGAAACGTTTTGATGAGGAACATGATGTTGTTTCTGAGCCGTGTTGCGCAGCAGGTGAATCTCTGCAAACAAAGCAAACAAAATGAAATACATCCTCCTATTGTTATCAAGATAAAAAACAAATTGCTGATGGGTTGCTTCAGTGTTGCTGCTAACTTCTGCCTATCAAAACCACAACCCTTTTCTCACTTTGGCATGTAACAGCTTGTCATGAGGAACTGTTGCAATAATATTTATGGCCATTACCCTAATTAGAGGAAAGCACACAGATGGTGTTGTTTCACAAACTCATGAGCTGAGAATCAAAGTGTCATCACTGCCAGTATTAGTGATGGTCTGCGGAGCGAACGCCCTGAAAAGCTGCAGCCTTTCGCGCCCAGCCTTCAGCTTTCAAACTTTCTCCCTCCTCTCACGTGCAACTGACGCCGCAAAATAGTCCTTCTTTGCTTGATGAAAAAGCAGGGTCTTTAGCGCCGAAACAATGGTACTTGAGCGCCATATGCTGCGTTTAAATGCTTGTAAAGACAGCTGCGAGGCCTGAGCGCTCCTGGATGTGGGCCAGCTCCCAGAAGGAGGCTTCTACTGCTTGGAAAATATTTCCAGCAAAAGCAGGAAGAAGCCACTTTTCATGGAGCAGCTTCCAGATGCAGGACTCGGGATGAGATCAGTGCGTTTGGCTGTATTTTTCCATGTATGCACTGTTACTGTACCATGTTCGACTAAACCACCAAACACATTTGAACAAAGCAAAATGAGCAAAAGCTGACTTATTCGAATTTATTTTCATGTGCCCGTCTTGCTTTTTTTTTTTGAAGCTTTGATTTTACTTTACTTTAAATCAAAAGTAGTGCATTTTTACTTTACGGGGGGAGAAAAAATCTTAAATTCTCCTTCTGCCACAGCACAGGTGAAAGGCGGATGTGCAGCTACACTGTTTCTGACTCCGACTTTATTATTTAACCCCATAGAAAGTGTCAATCAAATCCTGCTGCTTCACAGACTAGCCCAAGGGTAGAGCGCCGCGGCACCTCCTCAACAATGTTACATTGTTCACTACATATAACATATCTACTACAATGAGGCAGAGGATTCAATAAGGAAACCATAAGGTAAGACGATCTCCTTTGTTGGGAAGAATGCTGCGGATTTTATATGGCTGAGGTGAGCTTTTATGTGATGCGTGAACATGGGTATGACGAGGTGAGAAGTTTCCAATAACTGCATTTTGCCCTGAGCAGGGATTAAGCTGAATCTATGCCCAGTGCTGGCATCTCAGATTACAAATCTGGATCCAGCCAAAGGGTGGGCTTAACTCATCTTTGTCATTCCAGGAGTAATCTCCTCACATAATACCTGTTTTTGCAGCGATTTTATGTCTTCAACATAAATATGAGCTTCTTAGTTGGCGTGGCACAGGGGCTTCCTCAGTGTACTGGGGTTTAAGAGAGCTCAAGAACCCGCCATGCGCCCGTAATTCCCCTTTATCCTGTTTGGAAAGGATTTGTTTATGTTTGTTAGACAATAAAAGCGAGGGGTGAGGTAGAGCTACCACCTATGTAGAGAAGGCCTCAGGTCTGAAAGCTGCTGCAGGTAGGCAGAGAGAGAATGAGATATATTCAAGGGGAAGCGGGTTGGCATCAGATTCACTCCTCAGAGCTTTAATAAAATGTGCTCAGTTAGCCCCGACTCATTACTATACTATGAGTATTGACTTTAGCCTGCAGTCATGACCAGATAAAATGGTGTAGAGGCTTGTCCTAAGTGATTACTCCGAATTACAAATCTGTCTGCGCGTAACCCAATACTGCCTGTCTGCACAACACTTCACAAAGAACACTTGCACACGCATATACACTCCGCTTTGAGCACGCTTTCCTACGGGTGGATGTTTTAAAGCGTGCATGGACACGAGAGCTTCATGCACACCTTGTGACACTGGAATGAACACACACACACTCTGCGCAAACAAGGAGGCCAAGGAGAGAGAGGGGGTCTATTCATCAACTAATGATTGCAAGAACACTCCCAACACACACACACACACACACACACACACACACACACACACACACACACACACACACACACACACACACACACACTCCCCTGCACTCACTTCTACCTCGCAGTCACACTCAGTCACCCTGTGTTGGTATACTGTCTGGTCCTGACAGCTGAGTTTTAATTGGCCAGGGTGGTGCAGCACGGGCCGCTGTCACGCGGCTGGCAGTTTGAGGGGTTGTGGGACAGGCCCCACTGCGGGGGCTGTCAAACGGCCTGCAATCTCCACGGGAACCCCCCACCGTGGGTGTCCCGCCTCATTTAGGAGCACACAGACAAAGCGCCAATTAAGGAGGGCTTTAAACAATCAAACAGAGTTCCTCGGGGCCCACAGACACTCGGCGGGACACTAAGAAAGACCGATAGAGACACGCGTGCCTGCCCATGCTTTATGCATGCAGATATGCACGTGGACATAGACACAAAGGTAAAAATAGGCTGATCATGGCTCGTTGTGAAGATATAATTAATGCCTGTTCACAGGACTGCAACTGGACCTGTGCAGGCATCCCTCTGAATTAAAGTGGGAATTAAAAACACCACACTGGATCTCCACAAAAATGTTCAGGATATTTTAATACCGGTGAAGATATTTCCTACCAAAGCTCTTTGGAACTGCTTCTTTATATCAACACATTTAAAATAAAGAAAAAAATGCAAAAAAAGAAAGAAAACGCAGAGAGAAAAAAAATCGAGCATCTGCTGGTGTTTGCCTGTCTCTAGTTCTGCGGAAGGAAGTGCCACAGACTAACATTCCCCACTAAACTGATGAACCTTGCATTTTTAAGAGCAAAGCAGTGTTTTTATGTATATCTCTGTCACTCCCCTCCTTTTGCCCCGTCTTCTGCTATGAGCTTCCATATGCCACTTCCATATGGCCCTGCACCCTCTCCTGACAAGCCCGTGGCTAAGGCCCATCCATCATTCCAGGGAGTGCACTCACTTGTTATCAGCTCAGGCTGGTGATGGAGAAAACAAGGAATACAGAAAAGAGAACCAGGCTGGGAACCAACAGAATTCAGGCAAATTATCCATGTTCTCTTCAAAGTATCTCGCCATTCCGCTGTCTGATATCCCCCCCTGTTTTCTTCTAATATGATTGTAATAACATATTTCACAATCCGTGAGGTGGAATACAGCTTCGGTTTCAGTGCTGAGGGAGAATAGAACCATAATACAAGTTGTCCTGGAGGGGGAGATGCAGGCATGCAATCGAGCCAGAGTGCTGGGAGACGCCACAACAGCGGATGGTGAAGCAGAGAGCAGCACCTCACCTGGAAGCAAAAGTATAACGTAAGAGAAAACAACAGGAAAAACACCACCACCACCAACAACAACAACAATAATAATAATAGTAATGGAATTAATATTGAAAGAAGAAAGAGACTGAGCAGAAATATTACAACAGTAAATGACCTAAGAAAATATATAACTCTCACAAGACACAAAAATAAACAGCGTCCTTAAGAACAGATGTAGCGTGAATTTATGATGTTTATCAGTGCGAGTGTAAACGTGGACCAGAGACGGTTTACATTTCAATTAGAGAGCATGCTCTGTGCTCTCTGAGCACCAGAGGAAAAGTATGTTTACAAGTAGAAGTGGGAAGAAATGGAAAACTGCACTTGTATTATATATATTTTTACTATCAATAAATCCATTAAAAACAGTTACCGGAGCATCTGCACATGCAGGATATTTTTAAAAAGCACAGAGTCGACACAAAGCATTACTCCATATCTTTACACGCCTGGGCAGTATTTCCTTACACGAGTCAAGTAGGGCTATCAGTCTGCTGAACGTCTATTTGCCTGAACAGAGTGAAATCAATTCAAGAGAATGATAAACAAAATACATCTGCAGCAGGACGGCCTCGGCGCCCACAGGTGTAATGACATTCAAACGCTGATGGAAATCAGGAAACACCCCCAGCATGTGAATGAAAAGCGGCTCTGGGAGCAGTTCCACGCTGAAGGAGAGGAGGGGCAACTTTACTTTGGTGTCCGCCGGTGTAAAGACACCCCCCCCCCCCTTGTGAATGGGGGACAAGGTGGCTAAAGGTGAGGAAGAGGCCGCGGCGAAGGACGCAGTGGAAGAGGAAGCAGCGTGGCCCTTTTGTGGTATCAGTGGTGCCAGACATTCTATCTGGAGGGACATGTTGCCTCCATGTGCTCGTATGCCACAGTGGTCACGTTAGTCGTCGGCGGGGGAGAAGAGGATGAGTAATTTTAAACCCCATTAACAATCGCCATATTTATTTATGAGGCTGGCTTTGGCTCGGTGTGTATCGTTGCCCACACTTCCTTACTTACAATGAGTCCGGAGGACAGATGATCCCTGTCTGAGGCTTCCTGGGAGGAAGAGGAGCCTCACTTTCTTGTAGCCACTCTGATATTATGAATTATTGAGAGGGTGTAAGAGAAAAAAAAGCAACTTAAATGTAATATGTGGCCTTGTTATTGGCGCCCACCTTTTGTAACCTTTCACTTGTAATTAACACTGTGGGATGATGTGGGGGCTGGGGTGGGATATGCAGATCTGAGGCTGCAGCCGTGCCGGAGACGTGAAAGGTGCATGTGTGTTTGTGTGTGCGCTCACAGGGCGTGATTGTATTTCTGTGCCCTTGTGTTCGTGAGAAATCGCCGTCAATAGTAATGCGTTTTCTCTGCATTTCCTGGACTTTGCCAGAGCGATAAAGTCGATCAGATTGTGGATTAATTTTCACATCTCTACAAAGCATGGTTCCCATCCAGCACTTTGAGTTCAAATATCTCAGCAGCACCCTTTGAATCAAAGAAAGAGACGAAAAAAAAAACCTCCCACTGCAGCTGCGTGCTCATCACTTCATCGCTGTTTGCTGTTCTTGATCAAATCCTCTCTGATTTTGTCCATGTGTCTTAAACAAGTGCTGGCCGGCCCCATTTTTTCTGTGTGTGCTCCCCAGGGCAGGGCATCCTCTCTGCCCCCCCCCCACCCCCCACCCCGCCCCCCCGGACTTCAAAAAGACCACAGACACGCGGCGTGCAAGTGATGGGTAGGTGAACGGGAGGCCATCCGATGTAAATAAACACTGCAGCGTTTTGCCATCAAAGGGCCTGATCTATTGTTGTGGTCAGCGCTGTCTCACATGTGTCACGTTGGATGATGTGGCAGGCGATTTGCTGGCTGTTTTGATGCTTTTCATGACCTCTTAAAGCGCTGTGGGGAGGGGGAGTATGTGTGTGTGTGTGTGTGTGTGTGTGTGTGTGTGTGTGTGTGTGTGTGTGTGTGTGTGTGTGTGTGTGTGTGTGTGCGTGCGCGCGTGTGCGTGTGTGACTGTCTTCAACCACATTACTGGACCTCCATCGATCAAAGTCAAATGTCAAAACAGACAATTGGGTGATGCAGCATCAGGGGTTTGTTGTTTTTTTTTTAATCTCTAAAACAATGTGGAAACATCCCTGCAATGGAAAAGGGGCCAGGCTCTGCTGCAGAAATCTGAAAATAAAAAGGGTTGGGGTGTTAGATTCTAAAAGGATGTTAAATAAAGTAAAAAACATATAATATCTGCAGGATCTCTTCTGTATCCAGGCTCCAGAAACACCCTTTAGCACTCCAGGCGACCATTCGAAGGGTTTGTACTCTGTGGTGAGCTGTTTTTTTTTTCCCTTGCTGCCCTCTTTCACTATTCTCCATGCGCCACCGGCGACCATCATATTAAAACACCTTTGTTTATGTTTTCCACTCCTGAAGCGGCCTCTTTTTCAAACGATGTGTCATCTTTTTCACATGATCAGTCTGGACCTGCAGGAGAGCCTGCCCCCTGCCTGACCGGTTTGCTGCGAGACTGATGGGGGAGAGGCGGAGGGGGGGAGTTGAGAGCACCACTCAAAAAGGGGAAATAAGCAGGGAGCATTTCTCATCCTCGTTCCGACTGTGTTATCCGTGAAGATTTGTGTGTGTGGTTGAGGGAGTGAGAGAGCGAGGGTGAGATATTGAGAGGCAGGGAGGGAGGGAGAGAGAGAGAGAGAGAGAGAGAGAGAGAGAGAGAGAGAGAGAGAGAGAGAGAGAGAGAGAGAGAGAGAGAGAGAGAGAGGCAGACCAGGCTGAGGATATTTCTCCTTAGTCCTCACGGCTAAGGCATTTCCATAGCAGGTGGTCCGGCTCAGCCGCCATCTGGAGGCCTTGATGGTGAGATAACCTTCGCTATTTACGAACCCCAAGCTTTGTTTAGACAAACCTTCTAAGAGCCATGTGATGCCAAGAAAAACGTCAGGCTCACTTTTGGTTTTAACCGTCCAGACCTGGGAAAAGGGAAAGCCACGCTGGATTTCCCCAAAAGCCGCGCAGAGAATACTTCAGTTGGTACTACATAAATAAATAGCGAATTAGACTGAGATTGTTACAGTTGCTGCTCAGACATTTCGCGTACCAGAAGTCAGATTCCATTGAGTGGGAATGCATGAGCCTGCATACTAAATGGTTTCCTAGTTTGTCCCTTCCAAAAAGTAAAAATAAGCAGTTCATTTGGATGCTGGGAATGTTTAAGCAATGCAACGTGTAGTGTGGGAAATGTACAGTCTGTTGGGAAGAAAAAACTGCTTTAGATTGCCTGGATGTTTTGCTGTTCCTTCGGAAATGCTACAAATCTAGTATCTGAATGAATGCTTTTCAGGTCAGCACGGTGTAATAAATATGCTTTCTAATAAGCTACCCTGCAGGTGAGAGGCTGCTTCAGGAGTTTTGTAGGAAACTAGGTCATTTAAAATGGAGATGTACCTGAGCACGGCACTCTTTGAACGCTGTTTGAACACCACCTTCCCCAGCCCGGCTCCTCAGCCATCGGAAATGTAATGCAGGGCGACTGCATTAAAGCCATTTCCGCTAAGTGAAATATGTGTCCCGTCAGTGTGGCTCATTCATTATTTATCCGTTTGTTCACATCTGAAACAAACCTGAAAGAAAAAAAAAACCCCAAAGATGTTTATGGCCCTTTGGGTTGGAGGAACACTGGCTGATGTCACTGAGGGGAGGGGCTGCATGATGATTTATTCTGAATATTATTAACCTTTCCCTCGCTGGAAGGCTCCGCTCACCTCCGTGTGAGAGACAAAGGTAGGGCGGCGTATGATTAAAAAGTGCATCACGGATTGGGTTGCTTCGCGTTTGTTCAGGTCAGTATGTTCTGTCAAGTTCAAAGCGGAGAGCATGTGGTTTTTCCACTGTCCTGTGAGTAATTACGAATGGTAAAAATAAAGACACTGCGATATTGTGAATGATTTCCAGATGTTCCTGGTGCCCTAATGCATTTGCTACAGCAATAAAATCTGTTTTGATTATGTTTTCATTTTAGGAATAGCTGGAGCTGTATTTGCAACTGGAACAAAAAGCACATGAAGAGCTCCGAGGCAAATGATGGGAGGGTGGGAATTCTGGAAAAATCTTAACGGTGATGGGATTTTACTAGGATGAAGGGAAAAGATCAAGAGAAAAGATGGACTGCAGCTCCCGGTGTGCAGGCAGAACTGAATTTATCATCGTGTTCTATGGCTCTGCGAGGAAATTAAGCGATAAGAAAATCAATTCCATACTCCTGGATCCATATAAATGTTGCAAATGCTTAGAATTTGCAGTGTGCATAGAATGCAGCTTGCAGCACGGTGCTGCGAGTGTGTGTGTGTGTGTGTGTGTGTGTGTGTGTGTGTGTGTGTGTGTGTGTGTGTGTGTGTGTGTGTGTGTGTGTGTGTGTGTGTGTGTGTGTGTTGGGGGAGGCTAGGGGGTCGACGGGCGTGGAAGAGAGGGTCATCAATCATGTCTGGGTGACACACAATGAAATCTGACCGCAGCCCAAGATGTTTTAATACGGCATCCATTAGAGCCCTCAAATAAATTGCAATTTGGAAAACAGAACATAATACCAGCCAAGTTTTCCTCATCCATCTTGCAGTGTGTCATGTAATGTAATTGCGTTGTTAATTTATCCAAGAATTTCCTTGGTACACCATTTCATCCACATGGGTTAATTTCCCTGTAGAGTATATTTTCTCCCTTTGCCTCAGCTAGCCCTCCCCTCCGCGAGCTGCCTAGCTAGCAGGGCCAGAGTAATGTTTCTGCTTAGCATGGCATTAGTCGAAGGGCTAATCAAAGCCCTGAAGTCCGTGACACTTTATCAATGCCTCGCTGCGTTGGCTGCGAGCCGAGCGACCTCGCTGTTGCCCGGATTCAATCAAGGCCTCCGCTGCCTGTCATTACGTCTCAGTGACAGCAGGATCATTCAAAAAAAAAAAAAAAAAATGCCTGTGGATTACATCGATATTATTGACAGAGATTGGGGGCATTTATATGTGGGCAGCGGCATGACATGAGGACTTTTGGATCGAGGCATTAGCGTTAGCACAGGAGAAGATAAAAAACAAGATGCATGAGCGCCAACAGGATCAATACACAATCTAGAAAATAAAATCTTGGCCACAGAGCAAATGACCTCAATGCAACAATAATAGTAAAGTTAAGGTCGTTCCTGAAATGGTTAAGTCCAGATTGGGGATTGGCACGTTTTGACAGCCTTGCTGTGTGTGTTGTGATTTTCACGACTGTTGACCTCATGAGGGAAAAGCCTCCTCTGGTGGTTGACAAAGAAGGAGTGTTTCTTTCCTCCTGTCACCTGACGTGAATCTCCAGGAGGGGGGCCAGTGAGGGTTGGAATGGCCCTGCAGGGGGAAACACTGGCGGTGAATCGGATACTTTGGTCTCTCCAGAAAGTGTCTTCTCTCACATCAGGCTCACAAGTATAGACAGAGAGCGAAGAGGTGAGCGAAGAGCCCGATGTGATCAAAGGATGACAGGTGAGCGAGAGGAGGAGAGTCAACCAAAACAAAGGCTTCTTCTAAAGTTCCCTTGTACTGGGTTTCACGCTTGGTGAGAGAGGGGGGAAAGACGTGGTCTCCACCCCTGAGCCGACTTTTATTCACCAGTAGACCGAAGTCTGACGAGTGCAACATGCCCTCTCATGAATGCATGCTCTTGTAAGGTTATTGAAAATACAGGACGGAAATGAAAGGACTTTCTTTTCAGGAAAGAGATGCCAAAAATAAGATGCCAGGTTATAAATAAAATTATTGGGGAAATTTTTGTTTTAGGTTTCAGGCTCTGTGCCGAACTGGTGACCCATCCAGGGTATTTCTGCCTCCTGTAGCAAATGTATAGCGTAGCATTAGCCTATATCTGTGCGTCATTATGCCATATCCTGAAGCTGGTGTAGTGATCCCTCTGAACTACTGGTCCAAACAGTCCACAGCTCTCAAATTAAGATGTTGTGGTTTACCGACAGTTACTGTCCTGGCTAAGACACATCAGTGAAAGGAGGACAAGCCCTTTGAAGAAGCCATCATAACCTTCCAAACCTCAAATCGCAGGCTGCGGAAAGACATTTATTTTCAGGGTTTTTGTGATGTATAATCTGATGTCATTAAATGGATTTGGCTAAAGTATACATCTAAGTCTGAGCAGAGTAGCCAGTTTGGAATACAGAAGCGTAAAGCACAAGTTCAGGACCTCTGTGGAGAAGTTTTAATGACAATCATCAGCAGGCACTTTTGGAGTTTGGTTTTATTTGCTGGACTGGTTCTGAACACATACCCCAATCTATCAAATACCCTCATAACACGCTTCCCTCTCCCCAAACACTTTGCTTCTTTTACTTCAACATACAGTGTAAAATAAATTATGTCTCAGGAGGAAGAAGGCATTGGAGAGGTGTTTGCTGCATCGACTTCCACCATGTGATATGAGGGCAGCTATGCCACGAAGACCTTGAATTGTGTACAACAATCTGTTTCCACCATGCAGTCTGTCACACCAACGCTGCTGAAAATACAGAAGGGGCAAACAAGGACTTTAGTGTCCATCAACTGCTCTGACAGGAGAAATAAAAGATTGGCGAGATGGAAATTCCGCTTCCCCCAGTAGTAGTAGCAATAAATTTGTAACAACGTTTTCAGCAACATACAAAACCTCTGGCTATCAAGTTTAAAGAGTCGCTAAAAGTTCAATCATGAAAGTTTGATCTGCACACAGGAGCACAGATGTAGGATGGAGGTTGTGCACTGATATTGTTTAAGTAGCCCGGAGCTAAAAAAAATAGCAAGATATCAGTGTTTTTTTCCCTTCCAGTGTTATTTCCTAGTCTTTGAGGTGTAGTTGGAGCCATGGAATGATGCCTGTGCGAGTTTTTCTTTAGTCTCTGAGAATCAATGAAGCAATTAGCTGCTGTTGTAAAAAAAAAGTAATGAGAAATTCATCTGGTTGAATTGTAATCAATCTATTTAACCCTGTGAGTCTTTTTCCAACAGTGTCATGAAATGACTGTGAGCTGGAGATAAAACATGCTCTCCAAACATCTGGTTTCAAGCCCCCAGCCCCTCTTTAACTCATCTGCCGAGTCCTTTGTAACGGGGCATTCTTGGTGAGGTTTAGTGGCCTTCCCGCGAAGCCGCAGAAGCCACATTTTTAACCCTCGGTCTTTCATGACCCCTTAAATCTTTCTGTTGGGATTCTACACGCTGGTAAAATGGTTATGACCTATTTATCTGTTTTATGGACTCCCTGGCCAGTTTAGATGGGCAAAAATCAATGTCATTTTTGACTGAAATCAATCGAATTTACTGGTGTGTAATCTGAACGCGCTGCAGCGGCAGGCTGCTGGGGAATTGTGCAGTACAAAAAACACTGACAGAGATTTCAACTGCGTCAATACTGACTACGGTTACACTTTGGATAGAAATCGTTTTACTGCTATCGTTACGCTGACTGTGTTGATGTCCGTGTGCATTTTTTGCAGGCCTCCAATGAGATGATACTGTCTCTTTTATATGACAAGACGAGGCGTCGTCGATCATTTTGCCGTGAAAGCCACGTCTTGCTAATCCCCCATTTCCTGTCCTTGTTGCTGCACTGCCTAATGATGCACAGATTGACACTACAGCCCCTCCCCTCTTCCCTCCCCTTTTCTCTCTCTCCATCTACGTGAAGGAGCCGAGCGTACAGTTCCCCTGCTCCTGCTTCTTCCCTCAGATGCCTCCCAGCCTCTGAGAATACCAGATTAATGAGATAGATTTATCTTTTCTGGTAATACACCAGCTATTGTGTCTTTTCCATGCATGTCCCAAATGCATCCAGGAGTGTCCTGCAACACTGATTCCAGTTGATCAATGGTGCAACATTCATTTTTGCACTCCAATTTCCCTTTAGAGGAATAAAACAGTTTTGTTGCTCAATTGTTGCTCAAGTGTTGTCTTTTTTATTTTGAATTTCAATGTACATAAATGAAAAAAATACACTCTCCTCTTTATTACTACTTTGTATGTAAAACACAAGAACTGCGAGTGGAAAAATCCATTGTTCATCACTCTCTGCACAATCTATATCATTAAAAAAAACCCAGCTTAACATACGTGAACTCATCAAGAAACAATCAAAAACAACCTGAAGCTACTCATATACATAGAAAGACAATTTCGCTGTCCTTAGGAGGGTAGTTAAGGAAGGGCTAAGAGTCAGTAATGACTTACATGTTCTTATTTGGTCTGGTCAATGCATTTACCCTCACTGGAAAATTGTTTGGCTGCACTGCCTGGAGGATGATGTAAATTAGTCAAGATTTTTCATTATTGCCATGTCAATGGAGATGGAAGAACAGCATCTTGGGAGGTAATTGTGGAGACTGTCACTAAAAGAGCTATTTCTACTTATTTAATTGCTTGCAGTAGCATCTAAAATGAACTGCAAATGGAAGTCAAAGATTTGTTATCTAAAATATTGCTTTATTGTTAAAATGCTTCCTAGATCTGAAGAAAAGCTCAGATTTGAATCTTCAGCAACGACTATGCGGCATCTGCTTGAACAGTCAGCTGCTAAAACGAGCAGACGCACACACAGTAATTATCAGGGCATGACTCACACCCACTCCTCCCAGCCTGGGTGGCAACCCAGAGAAAAACACACATCGACCCCGGAGACTGGTGGGTGTTCTAACAGGTGAAGAACCAGCTTTCAGCGCGACGGATCGGGTTTCCCAAGAAACCTGGTGAGAGTGCATCAATGACTGTTATGCCCCACCTTAAACTGTGTGTGTGCATGTGTGTCTCCAATCACAATGACCTTCAGTGCCTGAGACACAAATGTACCTCCCACCATGAATGGCAAGTGTTTGGGAAATTTACAGTGGGAGTGATTAGCTCGCATTTAAATGCGGCTTAACGGTCAACTTCCTGAAATTTCACAGGGGTGAAGTAGTCACTGGTATTCAGTGGTGGCGGGCTGATGTTTGGTTTCCATAATTACAGATAAAAAAAAAATAATTTTTGAGGTCAAAACAATTGGATTATGACCAAAATCCACATGGGATTCCATCTGAAATGTTCTTGAATCTTGAATTCTTCCAGATGTGGCGCTTTGCGGTCTGCGAAGGGCATAGATGCGGATTCCTTTCTGTCATTTATGCCCTGCAGGCTCAGAGCGGCAGGCCGCGTTCGTGCCGCCACACTTTTCTGATGTTTGGATGTGATGAAAGAAAACAAAGCCAGTCCTGCACAACCTGCTGGATTCTGGGAGCCAGAGAAGCGAGTGCACCGTTGGATGACTTCTGCCGGCAATGCTTGTGCTTCTGTCTCGACTTGAAATGGTGAAGCAACCGAAAAATGCACCCCATCCCCCACCCCCGCTTCTGTCCACACATGCACAGCCATCAGCAGGTTAATTAACTGTGAAAGCCGCTCACTTGAAACCTTAAATCACTCATTCAGCGTTCTGTCACGAGCCGCCAGCTTAGCCGCGCTGATGAGGGTTCCACCTTATTTACCCAACACTGGAGACGGCGGCGGCAGAGGTGGTGGGCACGGGGGATTTACAGTATGTGGTGTGGCGACGTACCGCAGGGGGAGGCATCCAATCTGGACCGTGAGGGTTGGAGCGGAGATGGAAGTCGCTATCACGGCAGACGTGAGATGTACTCGGCCGATTCAGACTGTGAAGGTTTTGGGTACTTTGGAGGATGAAAGAATTCCACCCACTTGGTCCACGTGCACACCCACACTCCTCTTCCTTTGTGCTATGCTAAATCCTACGCTGCTAGACTGCATATACTAAACCCGCGCTCATTTCCCTCCATTCCAGAGTGAAGGTGCCATATAGTTCTTGGGTGACATCCATCAGCCATCCCTAAACTCAGACCTCTCTCTTAAGACTGTGCATGCGTGTGTGCGTGCGTGCGTGCGTGCGTGTTTGTGTGTGTGTGTGTGTGTGTGTTTTCTACCTCCGAAGGTCAGTCGTAATTTCCAACCGTGTTTGCTTTGGGAGAACTCTGCCGGTATTCCCTCATTAATCAAGAGGCTGAGGCGGGATGTGCCCCTTCATCTAGAGCGAGACCCAATAAAGAGGTTACACTCGTGTCTGCTCATTTCTCCCTTTAACAGTTTGGACATCTCAGAGGCGCAGCTTCATTTTGTTCGCACTGCAGGGGTATTGACCAGTAATGGTACCCTGGGGAGGAGCAGACTAATATGTAGAAGCTTTCAGCAACAGCAAAGATCAGGCCCAGACTTGGATTTGCTAAAATTATTATTTGTTTATTCAAAAACAGGAAAAAAGGCAGGCAAACGAAGAGAACTCTTATTTTTAAATTCTTGATATTCTCTTGTGTTTTCTTACTGCAAAACCAACCAAAGTTTTATGAATGGTCCCTTTATCCTCATTCCATTAATGCTCCATCCAAAACGGTACCTCCACATCCGTAAATCACCACAGATCCAAATAATCTCATAAACTTTTTTTTTACAGCGTAATTTACGCTCATCAGCATTCTTTGTTTAACATTTATGTTTATTGATAAATGAAGATAGCTTTAAATAATTCAGAGCAAACATTAGCTGTGAGCAAGGAGATTAATAATAGATGGGGTGTGTGAAGGGCCCAGCCACTCTGGGAATAGATAATATTAGCTTAATGCAGGCCTGTGTGAACATAGGAAGTGTAATGGACCCGCTGCCTTTAACTGATGATGGTTATTGTGGCCTGAAAGTTGCAAAAAAGAGGGGATAAAAAAGGGAGTCCGAGTCGTGTGGAAGGGGGAGGGAGGTTGTGGCGTGGTCATAGATTTAGCTCATAGGAGCTGACAGTGCAAATTGTGGTTTTAATAGCAGGAGGTTTACACATTCTACAGAGAGGCCCTAATGGCCTGGCTTGTGCTTGGCGTAAAGGGAGAAAAATGACCCTGTGCTATTAAAATGAAACTCGAGAAGGTCCTTGCTCTTAGTTTGGTGATTTCCTTTTTTCCCTCCCTCCCCAGTCGAACGGCGTCTCTCCATCACTCATTTTGATCCCCTCCTGTCCATTTCCTGTTCGGGCTCTCGCTTAAGTCTGCCCACACACCCTCGGCACAGCAGCTCCACAGAGCGATCCGGTGCGGTGACCCTGTGTGTGGCAGCCTGGCTCATTTTACACACAAACATGGAGGACATGGTGGGGTCAGCTAAACTTTCAAATCTGAATTGGAAACATCCTTTGACCAGCTACAACAATGGCGTATCACCGAGGCAATACTATTTCTTGTACACAAAGCAGAAAGCAGCAACTCGCATGCTCTTATATTAATGGCTGCTTGCTGCCTGCAGGTCAGCCTGCAACAAAAGGGCCTCATTTACTCTCCAAGGGATACTGTTCTGCTAGTGCCAGACAAGTAAAAAGAAAAAGAAAAAAAGATACAGGGGGATAATGTGTATCAAAGGCAGAGGAGGACCCCTTCATTCTATATTGCTATCACAGCAGCATATTAGCATCTAAACAAAAGAAGCAGAATCCCCTGCAGCGCAGCAGCGTTTCAAGTGGTCACTCTCAGCCTTATTTATTTCTCCATCCGACACACATTTTTTATGCTGAGTAGCAGAAATTCAGCGCACAATGCCCCCCGCCTTCCTCTCCCCAGAAAATCCTCTTGTCTCTTCAGCACAAAACTGTGAAAGTTGCTGCTTCTCTCCTTCCCCGCCCCACCAGCCCGCCCTCTCCCTCTTTTGTTTGACTTTATCGCAGCGCTATGACAGCTGTCATCACTCCCCTGCAGGCCTCTGATCTGCATTTCAAGGTTTGCAGGTTCACGCGTTCGCAGGGTTCTGCATGGGCAGAGCTCTTTCTGAAGGCCGTTCCTGATGAGCTCCCCTCATAAACAATAGGTCATCCCCACGTGAACGGCAGAGCCAGAACTTCTCGTGCTTCAGAACCTGTCACATCTGAGCTACACATTAATAACCTCCAATAAAGCTGTGCTGTTACAGTGATGCTACATAAAATTCGTCTGACCGTAACAGTTATTCTCTATTAATTTTGCACACACAGCAGCTCAGATCATATCTTCTGGGACTATGAACTCCTGCAGAACTGGAAGTTCAGCTCAGATCCATTTTTAACTTCTTATCCAGGTCAGAGGCAGCATTGCTTATGTACCTACGCAATGTGTACATGACTAGATACATTCTGGGACTCTGACAGGTGCTCTTGCTGTAGAATTGACAGCCAGACTTGTCTGCCGTTGACCCTCACTTTCCTCTTCCAACGTTGCAACTGTCAGCAATAAAAAAGCCTTTAAAAGCTGTTTGACTGGGCAGCTGTGACCTGCCTCCTGCCACTCAGCTCCAGGATGGATGTGCACCATGCTAAGGCTGACTCTGCATTCTAACTTTGGCAGTACTCCGAAAAATAATCGATAAAAATGCTCCAAAAAGGAGGCAGCCTTTTGATCTCATTCGGAGGTGGAGCTTTCGTTTGATGGCCCACAAGTTGATGGATGGTAGAAGAACCGAGCGGGATTGATCCTGATGATACAGTGCTGCTTACACTGAAAACACACACAACACCGCACATTTCCTCATATTCTAGCGTTAATTCTTGTGTCGGAGCAAAAAGCAGAAGACGCCTGCGTGATCTCCGCTGTCTTTAGGTGGGTTAGGCTCTGACCTCTGGGCATGAGGAGGCCTGTGCATATGTAACCAGGCTAATTTACTCTGCGCTCTAAGCCAGCTTGGCTCCTTAATTCACAGGCTGCGGTTGTTTGAAGCCTCCGCTCCCCGTCAGACTAGCGCTAGGTCTGCGGATGCACACAACTTCAACTCCCTGACTCATCTGGGTAGCCGGAGGCCAAGTGGCAGACTGATAATAGACCAAAGGTACAAAGACGCACATTTCTCAATACATGCATGAAGGGAAAGTGCCGGGTCGTTATGGTAGTCTGGGATGGCCCCAGTCCCATCACTTTCTCTGATGTGTGTGTACAAGGGTGACATGTTATTGTCCTCGTGCTCGGCCTAAAGCAAAACGCCTTTGCTACTGTCTCTGAATGCATAAACCCCTCTTGTCTGGACTTCAAAACAGAGGAGAGGGCAATTACAGACAAGAGTACATCCTGAAGTCATTTTCTTCCACATTTTCCGTGTACTTGATTTAGCTTTATTTAAAAACAAAACACATACATCAGGAGTATTTTGGATAACTTGAAGGTTTTTTATTAAAATGGCCGTAATTTCAAAAAGATTTTTTTTTTTTCTTTGCTGCAAACAGAGTAACAGTAGCGTGCGGTGACACCGATCAGACTCTGCAGGCTTTCAGAATAAACCTGGTCTCTCGGAGTTGTTATTACGATACTTTCCCGGTTCTTTGATGACAAAGTAAAGAGGAGTTTTTTTGCGCTGTTCAGAGCGCTAATAATGCCTGCAAAAGGCATGCAGCACAGAGTTCCAGGGTGGCAGGGACGTGCGGAATGCTTGCCACAGCCCATCATAGCAATGCTTCTCTGAACCACAGATGTGGATTATTTGTTAAAAATCCAGAAATCCTTTTTTCCCCCAACTCCTAGCAGGATCTTCACAGAAGTCTTTATATTTCAACACTAGCAGAACACAAAGCAAAGGCAGAATAGTTAAACTGTCTCTTTGTTTAACTCAAAGTTTGGAAAATTGGGCTCAGAACTTTTGAAAAAAGAGCTTTTCTTTTGAAAGGCTAGGCAGCCTCTGGAAGGGATTGTGGGTTAGCTTATCTAATTGTAAACCAGCACAGAAGAGTGCGGACACTCATCATACCCGTGTCAAAACACAGACGCCTGTGATTTTGCACTGCTGTTCGCAGAGGTTTGTTTACGTTCAGACAGGCTTTTTATCCAGATTGAGGGGACAATTGTGGCAATTACTCCAAGAGAGGTGCTGCACAGCTGGAGAAACAGGGCAGCCAAGCAGGGTTTTATCACACGCAACCCTCGTAATCATTACCTCACTCGTACTTTTACGCTTCACATTAGGAAACTAAAGCTTCATTTCACAACTAATAATGCTAAAGAGAAGAGAAAAAGCTTTTATCGCAGATCACACGAGCTGCTTTTAATAGACACGCTCTGTGTCAGCATCTTGTGTAGTTTTTTTAAAAATATGAAGGCGAGACATCCGTCGGCTTCCAGTGGAACAGGCCTGCTTGCCAGGTGTCGCTGCTTGCACCAGGGGTCAAAAATTAAAGGAAGGAAGAACCAATTTTGTTTTTCAGCACAGACCAGAAACTGCTGATGGATGCACTTCCGAAGTCTTCCCATCCAACATGCACCAAAAGATTAATATATACTGTATATATATATATATATTTTTTTATTTTTATTTTTTTTGATTGTACGCTAATGGAGTCGCTGGTGGCCACCCATTATCTGCTCAGCAGACTGGAGGATTAAAAACAACCTCAGATCACTTGTGTTTGGGGGGAAAAAAAGAATGTTCTAACAGCATTTTTTACTTTTTTTCTACCCACGCTTAATACCACAAGACATTACTGTCAAGTCAAGAGTGAGAATAATCTCTGGTTGGTTTCTGTGGCTTTGTGCATTAAAACATGATGCGTCTCCTCATTTGGCCTGCGGACCTCCTAATGTGCGAACCAAATGCCCTGCTGGCTTGGATTAATGGATTTGCTCGGACGACAGGCATCCAGCACTCATGAATTGATCTGATCTCCGAGGACAGCAAATAAGAGATGATTTGTACAATTGAGACATCAATGAAACACAAACCACAACACAAGAGATGGAGGCGTTGATCCCTGCCGAAGCAGCCCTGGAAAAACAAAATCTCATGTTCTGCTTGAATGAATCTTGACAAACACATCACCTGTTTAGGCATTTGCACAACTATGTAGGTTTTACGCAATCACTGATAATCTGTCTTCTTCTGAAACTGTTCTATTCTTAAAATCGTTCACCTGCATGTGAATCCAACACTGTTCAGTGTCAGATTCAAAAGCGCTCAGATTACATTTAATTATTTTTTTTTGTTTGGTAATCTGCTTACCTAGGCCATAAATTACAACCATTTGAAAGCATCTGGAGTGCATTTCATTTTCCCTTGATTCATGCGTTGTAATATGACCCCTCCTGGGTTCCCTCTGTGGAGCGGGACAGTGATGGGAGTGAGCTGAGTGCGTCAGGAGATTAAAACGCTACCCTGCCGTTGGAGTCAGGATGTGGCATCAGATATTATAGTAGAGGTAGTAATGAAAGTGTAAACAAAAACCTGGCACAATGGAGGAATGGAAGCTCGTAAAAATCTCAACTCTCGTCTTTGTCTTTGGAGTTTTTCAACAAAAGACATTCCACAAGCCTGGCGCCCTGCAAGTTATTAACAGCTGACTGAATTACGTACTTCGAAACTTGTGAGTTGGGCTCCAGCTCTTCCATTGTTGGACAGGACGTCCATAAATAAGGCTGAATAAACAAGGAATGTTCTATCTGTGAGGGATACAGCGAACGCACCGCTGGGATGCCTTCCAAAGCTCACAGTGCAGTTTCAAAATAATGACACCATCAAAATATTCTGCTCATTTCCCACTGAGAGAACCATGGTGGCTTCGAACACCTCTGTGTCCTTGTACTGCGGGATGGGCCATCTTTTTTTTAGTGTTTTGCAGATCTGACTGAGTCCGCCTGCTGGACAGCTGTGCTGGCACAGACCTGGATCTTTGCTGCCAAGACAGAGAGCTTTTTTTTTTTTTTTTTTTTTTTAACCCCGCTGCTCCCAGAGCATTGCTACGTGCTCACCATCGGCCTCTTCCCTGCCGCGCTCCAGTGGCAAAACACACGTCGGGCTTTAACAGCTCACTTTGCACCGGCTTGGCAGGCCCTGCCCGGCTTTTCTGTTACTGGCTGGGTCAGCGTCAGAGGAGCGTGTTTGTCCTGCAGAGAATGGATGGATGGCTGGATGGCTGAGTCCAACATGGTCCAACTTAGAAATCCCAAAGTCACTCCAGAACTGATTGTGTTGTTCTGTTGTGGTTTAAGTCAGACCCCTCACATTCAACGCACACAGACTTCTGATGGATGCTGCTGGACCAGCCTTGAATTAAGGCGCATGTTTAGTTGCAGTAATTGAAGAGAGGTGTAATATATGATAAGCATTTGTGCTGTGGCACCAGGCTGCATTAATAAGAGATGATGAAAAATCAATAGCAGTCATTACTCCACCATCCAGGATGAAATATTAACTAGTTTGAAAGCTGACCGGAGGAGATGCCTTTTGCTCCAGTGGTAAAGGCCCGATACAGTTACTGGTAATAAACACCTGCAGCATTTCAAGCGTTAGCTGGGGAAATATCATATTTGTCAGGATGGGAGAAGATGCACAGTTAACCTTCAGTCCAATGAAGTCCACCTGCACTCTACTGTCTCTTTTCAAGGTGAGAAAAATCAAAGTGGCCATAAAAGTTTGAGTTACTGAAGTTCTGTAGTTGGAAGCTTTACTGACCCAAAGCTTTACTGACCCGAAGATTAAACCAAAGCCTACCCAAAGTTTTACAGCTTTGTGCAAACATCTGTCAGTGTCTTCTTGTATGGTTTCAGATGAATAAAGTCACTTTGATCAGTACAACGTGCTTCCACTGAGAATGCAAAATCTGTTTCCATGGCGTGTTATGATTGCTGATATGAAAAGCATAAGTCTGAAACAGGGAGCGGATGATGTCATTAACCAGATTCTCCATACATCCCCTCCTTTTTTTTCTCTCTGCAGTCATCCACCCAGCCGGGCCATCCCCCTTTTTTTTATTCTGTGCCAATGGATTCCCAGTGGAAGGATCGACATGGATTTCACAAACAATTTATCCTAAATTGCAGGAAAATTGGCTGCAGATCTTAGAGCGAAGACAGAAGAAGGAAGAAAAAAAGAGGATGAAGTTAAAATGATCCACAGGGCATTTATTCACTAAGGCTCTCAGTGCTGTTCCACAGGGTCCTCTTTCAAAATAACCCCCAGCCTTCCTCGGCTAGCTGCCCCCCTTTCATTTGCCGTTTCAAATGTATTAATGGGCCGGAACCTTCCTGGATGATCTTGGCCCTCTCCCTAATGAAAACGCTCTGCGCCTGGATCCCACAGCAGCAATCAGGCTCTGGCCTCCAGAGCACCAGGGCCATGTAGCAAGCAGAGCAGGAGGAGCCGCGGCTTGACCCCACACCTTGTCCTTCAGTCACCTCTGTCTGCACCGGTCCCCCTCCGGCCTGGGCCTCTCCACCTCCACAAAGGCCTCAGTGGTGCCGGCCAGTTGGATTTGTAGGAACATAATTCTTCAGTTTACTGTTCATTTGAATCGTGTACTAATGCTTCACTTTGAACTGCAGTAGGACAAAAAATATCCAGGGGAGGTGTCACTTGAAAGAGCTAACAGGGATAAGACAGGAGGGCAAAGCTTGCCTCGTTTCCTCTCCTCGTTTAGCCCGCCGAGCGAGCCTTTGTTTGGTCCGCTCTGACAGGTCTGCTTTAGTCTCCGCCATCTGTGCCCCCGGGGTCCAGCCTTCAGCCTGGAGGTAAACCCGGCCAGATGTCTCGACCCAGGGTTCTTTGCGGCTGCATGGGAAGAAAGGCACTAAACTGTCACCTGTGTATCATCTGTTTGAGCTCGTCTGCCTGTCCTGACAGTCCTGCAGTCCTCCTCGCTGCTGGATAATGATTGTAATGGTTTCTGAAAAACTGTCCCCTGGCCAGCCTCACGCCCAGCTCCATGTGATAGCTACTCCTCTAGTGCTTGCTAATTATCGTTTTATAGATTATGTCCATGTAGACTAGCTTAATTATGGACTAGGGCTAGGTTTCTTTTTTCATGGATAATATGGATCACAGACCAGATTTTTTCAGGGTGTTAAAACTCTGTTACTAGCATTTTCCAACAGGCAGGTTTTGTCTCAGGCTTAAAAAAAAAAAAAACTCCTCCAGACAATTCCTAGCAAACTCTTGATGTCTTGGGTGTGTAATAATCTAATGGCATGGTGATGTCACTCAAACTCAACGACATATGATAAACCCTGAGGACCATTTTCTCAAATCATGAAAAATGCCTCTCTTCAGTTTATGCGGGACACATTTATGTGTGAGCAATTCTTCAGGGCAATTTATTTGAGAACAAAAGAAGAGCTAGCCTTCACATGTGCTAGTGGAGCGTGTGACAACTACACTATGGTCCGCATTTGTTTTTCTTGGACACTTTCGTTCGCTTTCTCTGACCTTGAGGGAGTGAAGACCGGCGGGCAATTATCTGGTGTCTCGAATAGTTAAGTCAGACATTTTGCTGCTCTACAAAGAGCCACAGCCCCTCTAACTACTGCAGAAATTACAGAGAAAAGATAATGAAAGAAAATCTGTCAGATATGAAGAAGCCTCAGCTTTTTTAGTGTCACTGCTCAGCCAGGCGTTAAATACTCCATTTAGACCTCTTTCCAGAAACAAGGCTCTTTGGCACAGACCCCAAATGGCTGTTTTGAGGAGAAAGAGTTCCATTTCTTCTTTTTTCCCCCTAATGTTTTTGCTCATCGTATGAGATACTGGGCTGGAATTGTAAAGCAAACCTTGTGAAAGGCGGCTGGAGATGAACCTCCTTTGGTCCCCACGAACATAAAACAGTGCGCGTGCCTCCATTACTCAGGGGTGCGTGTTACTTGTTTACAGCGGAGCGGCCCGTCGCATCCGTGTGCTGGATGGCCTGACAGCTTGATGGGCCCTTTAATGGTGATTCACTGGCCAGATCTGGGTGGATAAAAATGGAATTCTGCGAATGCAATCTAATAAGAAAATAAAGTAGTGTTGAATGGCTTCACAAGGCCAGCATCTCTGGCTAAAAATCAAATCCTAACTTTGATCTTAGTACTTTATTACATGCTATCACCTCAGCTATGGGTCCTTTCAAATACAGTGTCATGGGGTCAAGTATGCAGTTCTTCAGATTTCTTTTATAAACTCGGGCTTTAACGTTGATGCTCTGTAAACTGTAAAAAGTAAAAGTCAGCATTGGAGGCTGCTCAGAAGGGGCTGTCAGAGTGTCTCTCCTGTAAACTAGTGTGTACTGAGGCAAAATCTCTCCCTCTCTCTATTTCTCCTGATGCATACATGCACAGTATATGGACCTATATATTTCTACTTGTGGAATTAGCTGCATGACCTCTAAAGGCATCTGAGTCTGCTATCCCCAGACTGTCGTCCATGAGGTGTCACATATCCAGAGTCTGTCCCATCTCCATGATGTTCAACAGCATGTACCCATTAAAGAAAGTGCATGAAGTGCTGGCCACACACACACACATGGATTTGTACTGACAGACATGCACGTGGTTGAGCACACAAAAGCACAGGGCTCTAACTTGCAGCCTGCATTGATCTTCCCTGTCATATATCATTAATGAGGGTATTAAATCCATGTTTAGGAAGCAGAAGGCTGGCTTTAAGTGGGGTTTGCTGGAGCAGCTTAGAACGTAAAAGACCCTCACTGAAATGTCCCCAAAGGAAGGGGGCCGCTTTCTTGCTCACTTTGGCAAAGGGGCATTAATGGAGTGATGTCATGGTTTCTGATATCAGCGCTACTGTCCAGGGACAGTGGCAAGGAGGAAATTCATGTCTGTGACCCTGTACGCTGACCCTAAACAGACTCGTGATGGCAGCAGTTATCACCAACAGCCAAATATTGTGTAAGAATACCCACCAAAAACTGACAGAAAGCATAAAAAGTGTATTTGTTTTTACTGATGATCTAAAATATTGTTAAATTAGGTAGCATGGAGATAGGAGATGGTGCTTCCTTCTACACCAGTCATATTGATCAGTCTAAAATTCTTCCCCATGCGTCTCACCCCGGGGTTATCATCGCATCATTGCCATCCGGAGTTTGGTAAGACGCTATACTATGATATGGCAAATGGACTCGCTATTGATTTTGTCAGTGAGACTGGCAGATGGAGAAAATGTCAAAAAGGGAATATCTGGAAGGGGACAAGAAGAAAGGGCAAAAGACATAGAAACTGTCAAGATGCGGCAATGTTTATTTATTTATTATTTTACCTGCTGTCACACTAGATGAAAAGTAAAATATGCATTTTTAGCTTCAAGGTTGTAGGATTTTAGTTTCTATACTTTAAGATGACAACTTTGCTCTGCCTAATCCTATTATAAAATGGAGTGCAGTCTCTCTTTTTTTTCCATTGGATCATAGCTGAGGTGTTAATGTGATGAGCAGCGTGCGAGCTGAAAAAAATGGGGCAATCCTTCCTTTCGGGAAAGGGATATCCTGAGGCACGGCTATATAGACCTTAAGTGCTGACAAAGAAGATATTGTGTTTTTTCCAGTAATCCTTTTAAACACTGTAGGGCAGAAGCATATTCACTTCAGAGTAATGCTCTGAAAATTCACAGATGAAAGACTCCTATTGTGCCCTAATCGTTCATTTATTTAAATAAAGTGAGCATAAAGTGTTGTAAACTATCCACAACCCTATAGCCTCTTTTTAAAAGTGAAAGGGAGAAAGTCAAAATGTGGTATAAAAATGCAAGATTTCTGCCTAAATTACTGTTTATCTGTTAGCTTAGCTGTTAGCCCACCTAGCCTAGCCTAGCCAGAGCCGGTTCTGTTCTTTTGCTCGAGTCTCGTCTGCCGTGTCATTCACGGTAGAGGTTATAAGAATTGTAAAGGAGGAAACACATTTTTCAATACCATGAAGCATCTTTCACCAACATCTCTGTTATTGGGTGACCCGCGGGAAGAAGCTTGAACGTGTTTCACCCAGCGCTCAAGTCAGGAGACGGTAGTTTAGGCAAGGCAAAGGTAAGAGAGGATCTCAGAAAAGCTTATGTGCGAAAAATCCTTCAAATAATGGTGTTTAGCACCAGCTGTAACTTTTAACATTTAAAATCAGTTTTTAAGTGCATTGGCTGTATGTACGAAATACAGGAAGTCTGGCTGCTATGCAGGGGGAAATCAGTGGTGTCATGGGGGCGTCAGGAAAGATGGGCCGGAGCAGCGAGAGCACCTCGCATGGGACTGAAAAGGATTTCACACCAGTCGTGGCCAATTGTTCAGGCAGAATTTATTCCTGGTTATTAACAGCTCCACCTCAACGACCGCAGCATCGCACACGTTAACATGCAGAAACCCGAGTTCAGCACTTTTGTGGGTCTCTGTCCTAAAATAACAATCAGAGGATTAATCTGCCATTCCTCCTGGATTGAAGGTTTTGGCAGGGCGGTGGATCTGTCAGTCAACGACATGTCTGGACTCATCGTCTGCTAATCATCACAGTTCACGAGAGGCCCTCACCTCCGACAGGTTAGGAAGACTTATACTTCACAGAGGTTTGCACCAACATGCACTTCAGATCCCATCAGGAGCCTCCACATCAAAACAGGATGAAATGGCCACACAGCTAATGCTGAGTATTTGAGGAGAAGGCCCAGAGGGCAGATTAAAGGGTAATTTTATGGCTTGTGCCCTGACTTAATTCAGTGTGATTTTGAAAAAGCCTGGCATTCTCTCTGACACGTCTTCATTCAGTACTCTGTGCCATCAGGGCTGTGAAAGGCGGCAGATGAGTGGCATTGTGGGGTTTAGACGTTTGCCCGCTGGTGGGACGTTTAGGGGCAGTGTTTATGCGACATCATAAATATGCATGCTGCTTCCTGCTATACGGGGGCATTTATGACAGGGGAGTGATGGTATTTGCACTTTCAGAGGTCATTTACCTGTCATCTACTGCGACAGAGGGGATGAACAAGACATGGGATGACTGCACATCGTGTCAAACCACACCGGCTGATTTTAAATGCTCATTAACTCTTGAAAAGCACATTGTAAAGTCGCTTAAATGTGTTTAACTGTTTATTAAAGCTCACCGTGTTAGACACATCATATCCAAAGGGTTGTTATCCAAACTTCTTGCTGTGAGCGTCCTGGTAAATCCATGTTTTAAAATGATTAGGCACGGACAAATTGAATCAAGTTTGACAGGGATAAAAAAAAGAAAAGAAAACCAAGAAGAGGTGCGCTTCCTTGTTTCCTATAACTCCCTGTCTCCCTTGGATACTGTGCGTGCTGTGATTGGGGTTAATTTGCTGGACAATAACACAATGCTATGCCTCTGGTCTGCATTATGTTGCTACTTTGGAGAAAACGCGAGCCCTCGCCTCGCAATAATACGTCCCAGACCTTAAGAGAAGCTCCAGCATGTGGTTCTGCTTTGATGGAGGAGCAGCCACACTGATATCATCAAGCCATGTGACCTGAAGCTTGTCCTGTGGATACGTGAAACCGTTATTAAGATGTCTGGACTATGACGTTGTGCCTGTTGATATTCATTGGATTGTAACCACCCCTGCACAGATGAGAGTAATATCTGAATATATAAATCAAAATCAAAAACAGGAGGTTTATAGTAAAGGAATATGTAAAAGAAGGGAGAGGGAGGAGACATTTGGTTAATACAAAACATCCTTTTCATTTAGATTTAGGTTCTTGCTAAATCAGCAAGTTATTGAGGCAAATTCCACCGAGCACAAAGTGCTAATGACAAAGATGGACGAGTCTCTTTGAAGTCGTCCTGATCAGCCAAGGGTTGTGGAAAGCATCGTACCCTAACTGCACTGGGGACCACTCCTCAGACAGATCACCGGATAAGCAGAGCTATGACCAAATGAACACAGGTGCTCTGATTCGTCCTGCATGTTCCAGTGCAAATCCAGGCATTCAAGGAGCTGCGCTAACCCTCCCCCCAAAGACCATCTGCCCCGGGGAGACACTGATCCTGCAGATCTAATGTCAACACCAAAGAGATGTTTAGGAGCTATAATGGAATCTTAAGTATTGAGTCAGAGGATGAGGCATGTGCGAAAGGCAACAGACCCAGAGTAATCTATCCTGAGACAAGTTCTGGGTTGTTGTTTTTTCCCCCCCATAAATGTTTGCCATCCAAATTGGGTAAAAATATGCAACTCCTCTCAAAAGTCTTTTTACTGCTTTTTATTGATCAATGAAAAACTAGAGGAAGTCAGAATGAAAATTGTTCTGTAACGTGGGAGGTTCGTGCAGGAGCACATCATGAAGATTTAGAGGAGCTACCAAGTGCACGTGTCAGTAAGTTGAGAAAATGATAAAGCCCACTGAAACCCAGCCTGCTGTGCTGAGACTCACAATAGCTCACTCTTTCCGTTCTTGGATACAAGTCCCAACAACCGCCCTTCGCTGGGTCAATGTGTTACATGGCACAAGGCCAAACACAGCCTTACAGTAAATAAAGAGCTTTTCAGACTGTTTCAGAGGGCTCGGAGCCCGGCTGCAGAGGGACGTTGTTTGGATAGGCCCTCCCGGTCTGGTCCAAACGGGCTGAGACGGTGAATTACTGGCACATGTGCCGCGCGTTGCTTCATCTCATCTGTCACACAAAGTGGCGTCCGTCCATGAAATAAAGCCAGTTGCAGATAAGTTTGAGGTTTCTATGCAAAAGTAAACTACTGCTGGGGCACTTCAACCTGAATCCATGACAGGCAGAACCATTTATATGATGGGTTCCTTTTTCTTGTGATTCAGCGGAGCTTCGGTTTGTCCACCATCAGTGTGCTGTCAGCTGAAAGGAAACGGTGCGTGTTTAGCTGTGTGAAACTGTTTTGGACAACTGTCAAGTGACAATCCCTATGGGAGGCTCAACTTAGTAAATCTTACAGTATGTAGTGTGTATTTAGTGTTTTTAAAAACAGGGCCTGGGCTTGGGGTTGATGTGTCCCTGGCACGAGCTCTGTGTTTCACTAAGATACTCTCTCTAACATGATTGATTGGAAAATAAAAGTCTCATTAGAGCTGGGATGATGCAGGAAAGACGGGGGAGTGGGAGGATGGTGCAAGAGTGTGTGTGTGTGTGTGTGTGTGTGTGTGTGTGTGTGTGTGTGTGTGTTTGACCCTGGTATGATCAAAAGTGAGGGGGAGGCAGGAAATGATGCAAGGCTGTAAAAAGACAAACTGCTGCTGATGCTTATTTTCACTGCCCTCATCACTAAAAATGGACTGAGATCTGAGCTCGGAGCTGATGCCTCGGACATGACCTGACACTCCAAATAGCCCCCCGGTTCAGTCCAAACTTTATTGTTTGAGTTCCGTCTGAATATAGATAGTCCTGCAGGGTCAGAATCCCAGGAGATGGATATTTCCTTTGTGTCCGTATCTATAGAGGAAAGGAAATATTAAACAACACAACAGACTGATATTTCTGCCCACCGGAGGTCGGCGTGCTTCCTGACTAAAACCACGTAGACCCAGGAAGCACACTATAGGGCCTAAAGGTGCCTACCCAGCTATACTCATCCCTTAGATCTCAAATTTAAACAAAAATAAGAGACCGAATTGGAGAGCTGTAAGTAAGCAGGAAAAACCAAAACTGTCAAACACAAAGTCACAAGAGGCAGCTAGCGGACATAAAACTGTCAGTGTCAGTCTATATGCGGTGTCTCCATAAACTCCTGGATGTAGACAGGCCCAGCACGAGACCAGGGCCCCTGGCCCGCAGGGCATTCCAGTATGAGAAATCCAGGAGAGCACTGGTGCTGGAGAAGTACTAACCCAGCCGCGGTTCCGTCTTTTGAAAGAGAATCACAACCTGGCCGCGACGGAGGAGACAGAGAGCTACCCCACTGTCTCTCAGAGCCATTAATAACCTTCAGTCGCAGAGATTTATGACCTCATGATGAATGCCGCTGTGACTAAGTACAGTAAAGTCATTTCCAAGGATAGCGGTTTATTTTTGTTCCATGGCTCAACTCTGCTGCACTCGCTGCAATATGGGGGAAAAAAGTGCCGTGTTCAGACCAGAGCACAGCACTTCAGTAGTGGCTTGTGCATAAATATTTTAATTTTTGCTCTTCAAAATAAAAAATTGACTATCTCTGCATAGTTACTTTCAAATGAAATTTCAATTATATCTTCTTTTTTTTTAAATGTAAGCTGTATTATACTGCTCAACCAAGACCTGAGCAATTTGAAATAATCAAACCAAGAAAGTGTGTTTGTGTTGCATTTCTGCGGACCGGAATAATCTCTGCAGAACTTCCAGGACTTAGTGCTGCTCTGATGCTTCCATGCCTTGAGGGACTACTAAACACTTCTCCCACAGTTAAAACCTCCCAGAGGGGCAAAAATGAAGGAAAAAATCAGGCTGAGCTCATCCAGGCCTGCAGCGCAGAGCTAATACCAAAGCTAACCCTCACCTGTCCGTGAAAATCCCTTTACTTGGGCAGTGTGTGTGTGTGTGTGTGTGTGTGTGTGTGTGTGTGTGTGTGTGTGTGTGTGTGTGTGTGTGTGTGTGTGTGTGTGTGTGTGTGGATGCAGCGCATGTGTGCATGCAGCAAGAAAGTCCTTGCCAAAAGCACAGCTGCCTTCATGCTGACGTATGGTCCCATTCCATCTGATCTATATATCTAGAAAATGAACAATCCACTTTTTCTTCCACCCCGTGGTTTGTTTCTCTGCCGGCACCCCCTCCTTAACCTCTCTCACTCTTTCAATTCTCTTTATCTCATAATTTCTTCCAGTCCTGCTGTCTGACTCTTCCCTCCAGTCTCAAACTGTGCTGGGGACCCAACCTGGAGCTCCAGCCTTCCTCCAGGAATGCCATTAATCCCAACATTCCCGTCCTCGCTCTAAAGTGAGATCGTTAGACCGCTGAGCGGCAGTGGAGTTAGATCTATTCTGATGAAAACATACTGCTCTTTCTCTCCTTCCCCTATATGTTGGGGATGTGAGTTGGAGGGACAAGACACAAGAAATAATCAGTCATCCAGACAAACATCCAGACATCTCTAGAAATGCAGAAAAGCCCTCTACCTGGCAACTCCTGTGCTTTCCATTGCTAAATACCAACAACCTGGCCGTCCTTCATGATGAAGGGATGGGGGATGTCAGGCTGGTAGCTGGATTGTCTGTCATGCCCCCGTCTGTTACGGTTACTTAACTGAATAAGCCCAACCCATCTACAAATCTTGTGGCTGAAACAGGATCCCCTTTTTTGAATTGTGAAATTATGTTTGCCATACCCTACAAAAGGTTAAACAGAATGGCCTTAAAACACGAATTTCTCCTCACAAGGTCCAATGTGTGAGACGGGGGGAAAAGTTCTGCATGTGCAACGCAGTAATCAGGACTGAACAACATGCCTGAAATCCCACCTGTGTTATTACCACGTTTGGTATATTGTGTTTGACTGACCACAAACACCCAGGAAGGAGCGTGAGGAAGCTGAACTTAAATATTCTCATTATATCAGATAAAGGATCTAACGTAAGAGCTGCAGACAGAGGCTGCAGATGAACAGCACTGAGAAAATAAATAAATAAATAGAAATAAATCAGATAATTTCAGCTCCCACAGGGCGATTTTGGGGAATACGGGCACAGATGAGCAGAAAAGGGACCCATGTGGAAATGTGCTGAATGAATTGAATTATAAGAATTTAGATCTGATCAGAGAGGTCAGACATGGGCCCTGACAACGTAAAGCAATACGCATTTCAAAGATCCCGCTCCTACTTTATGGCTGAGCAAATAAGCACACAGAGTCTGTGCTGTTGCTGTCATTTTAGCTGCAAATTAAACTGATTATTTAGGGATGGAATGTGTAAATACAGCATGTGCATTACTGAATAATATACCAGGATTAGATGACCATGTTTGATATAGAGAGGATTTAAGGCTGTAAATATTGGCAGCCCAATTATTTCAGTTCTATTTCTGAAGTCCCTTTGTCTTTCTGCCCATACATCATTCAATAATGAAGAACTAGCTGTCATTTTAACTTCACGCACCGAAATTAAATCCTGTTTTGAAAAGACTTTGTTAAATGCGTCGCACCCAAACTAAACAGTATTCCCACTTTCTGGCTTTATCATGCAATGTGATCCAGACCAAATGAACAAATAAAAGCCTTTTACAGAGCGTGGTGACTCAATTAGGCCTTTTAACTGAACCACAGCAAATAAATCACTGTGTTGATCAATGTCTTCAATAATTAAATGCTGGGCAATAGCTTATCTGTTTTGCCGCTGTCAATACTGCTGAAATTTATTTCTCTCCGGCTGTACAGGAAGTCAATTTTTACAACCTTTCGATTTTTGGCTGTGAAAGCAAATAATTTGAATGCGGCAGTGGCGGGGGAATTAAACAGTCTCAGACAGATCTGCAGGCAGCAATGTCTTCAGAGAGGCTTTTGGGTTGTTTTTTTTTCTTTAATCTCTCCTGTGACATTAATCAATAGTAGAATTTAGATGCCCCGCAGTCCTAAACTCAACCCTTGGCAAAAGTTGTGCACACTGATACTGAGCCAGAACATGGATATGACACAACCATCCAACATAGGCGACATCCCCAGTAGTAATCTAACATGATAAAATACAACCTCTGAAAGCATCACGCAAAGTTTTCTGCAAAGGTCTGATTGCGTCTCCCACTGCAGCATCCCTCTGGTCAGGACAGTAGGTCATTGCGTTCTCCAACATTGGGCTATTTACTACACTTTACAGTGACGACATGAGTTACTCTCAGTCGGCAACCCTTGGCCTCTTTCGGAGGTAATTTCCCCTGCTGAGAAGGGAGCAGAAATGGAAGCAAAGGGACAAATTAGCCTGGATGGTTACACCAGCAACAACAAAGGCTAACAAGCGCAGAGTCAAACCGAGGTTTACACAGTCGTCTAACGTATGTGCAACTGCGCTAAAGCAAATAATCACAAAAAACAGAAATAAATAATGTAGCTGTCAGGCCATGGAAGGAAGAGTACACATGGAACATAAATCACACAGGTACCACAATGCAGCACCTCCTTCAACAATAATCCCCGGAGAAGGGTCTGGGTAGGCTAAGATCCTGGACTCACTCACAGCTATGTAAATCAAACCTGCCCTTCTGGAGCCTCCAGCAGACCCCAACAGCCCAGACACTACTCAGAGTTCCCCCAGCTAAACTGTTAATTCAACCCAGGAATGGCTGCAGCCGCTGCGCCTGTGGCTCCAAGCTAAGTCTCAGAGGAAGCTCTCAAAGCCCAGCCACAAAGCACCAGACCTCTAACCTTACGCTCCACTGGCGGGGTCTTGGTAGCATCTAAATGCCGCATTAATCATGACTCCCAGATCCAACCCTTATGTCTCAGTTTCAATCTCTTCTCACATCTCAAAGTCTGATAAAGTGGTGCTGTAGAACTAACTTTGGTCACCGGTGCTGGAAAAGGCACCAGAGTAAATACACAAAGATGAAAAAGTGCTGCGTGGACGGATGCAGACAGAGAAATAAGAGTTAAAAGTTTATCTTCAGAGGCCATATTTGATCCTTCCCGACACTCCAGCGAGAGCCCAGCAGGAGGAAAAAAAAAAGAGCTGTTGATGGAATGCAGCCATTTGGTTGACCCTGTGGCCGTCTCAGAGAGGAAGGCCGGAGACAGGTAGATATATGGCCAGTTTGTTATTGTGAATTCCAGATCCTGTGATTATCTCTGACTCTCAACCTTCTGGAGTTTTTTAATCTGGGGATTCCTGAGACAGTTCCCTCGCAGCGGCTGACGTCGCTCCTCGCACGCTCACCTTTTTCTGACCCCCCTCTCCTGACCAACCGGGTGTTGCACACATACTCCACCAGGATTCCCTGTTTG
>BJFM01002546.1:12887-50740 GCA_016586285.1 Arothron firmamentum
CAGGAAAAGAATGATTGGCCACACACCAAAAACAACAAAATGAAGTAATGTAAATAAATACGTAAATACATTTACAACCGGAGTAATACAATTTATTAACTAAGATCTAGATTGCTAAAATAGACATGGCCAGACTGATTGTGAGAAAAATGCTTGAACAAAAACAAACAGTAAGAAGTGATCTGAAAACAGGGAAGAGAACAAAGTCTTCGCTGGAATCAGGTTGGGTTTTGGGTTTATTTACATTCACAGGGCATAGTCAGTACCACTTTTAATGCTGTACTTATGTAGTATGTTGTTATTGATTATCAAATATTTTATGTACAGTTTGTGCTGATTTTACCAGCTCACGGACAATCTAAGGCAGGTGATGGAACTCTTAAATGCAGGAATGAGCGTCAGCCATCAAAAGCCACCTTCCTTCTATAATCTAAATAAAACTTCAGGCCTGTGCCATCTTTTTTAGTAAAAATCAGTTCACATTCTGCCCTTCGTGCTGTGCAGTTCATGGCTGAAAATAGTAAAAACGTGATTCTAGTGGAATAAAATCAACAATGAAGAGCAGCTCATTATTCACTCAAAAGTACCAGTGATGTTCAGTTTTCTTAGTAAACAACCCCCATTTTAGGTGGCTGAAGGTAAACAGCTTTGCAGCTAAATTCAGTAGAATTAGAAACTGGGCTCTTAAAGCACAAATACATCCTAAGTGCATTCTCCTGAATAGTAATTATTTAATAATAATTGTTTGACCCTGTTTGCCCTTCTTATAATTAAAGGCTCACAAGTCCTAACAGACCCATTGGTTGCCAAGGATCCATATCCTGTCACTGAAGTCTCTCTTTTCTACAAATTTTAGGTTTTTTGGGGTTTGATTAAAACAAAAAATGAATAAAAGATCAATATAAATAAAACAGCCTGAAGCAGAACTACGAAATTATGAAGGCAAGTGGCAAAACAAACATTGAACTTGTGCCAGCTGATGAAATGAGCTTGCGTGATGTCGGATACAGCTCATACAAAACTGTAGTTTATTTCGAGTTTCTAAACTCTTGTTGTTGTCCTTTTGCTTGGCTGTAAATTAAACACCGCAGAATTTAAAATGTTATATCGATTACCTCCATCCCGCGGTATTCATTTAAATGTTTATTTTTTTCCCCCCACAAATACTGTTTTGCCTTTTGTTTTTTAACCGGGAAGTATTGACTTTGCCTGGCAAGCTCAAACGCGTTTGCCCCCACTCACTAATCACAGCACACATCACAATCTCTCCTCACCCTGAAGGTGTTAGTGTTCTGCTAAAAAGCTATAATTAAAATGCTTGAATATTGAAGTTTGTTTTTGCAGATGAAGCCAAAGTTCCAGAGCTTTTTTATCTGACTCCATCTTCATCGCTCATTCTTCTGAGGAGGAGTCATAGAGGCCTTTCTACCTAGAGGATGACTCTCAGGAACTTCAAGGTCGTAGCATCCTGATTAATTTTCACCTCCAGCAGGACACTCATCCTGTTAAGGAATGAGCAGCCACGCAGCTATATCTGGAGTGACGCTTATTAAACCAGATTTTCCCCCACTACTACATGCTTTTGCACTGACTTGGTGCTGAATTATAACATATGTCCCAGAAATCCTCAAACTTTGCCTCCATAAACATTTTGCATTGCTAATCTTACGTCTATTAAAAGTGCAGACATCTGATCAAGACAACACTATCTCTGATTATGTGGTTGTCCTCTGTGATAAAATGGATTTTCTTTTTCTTCATAGTCAATCTCTGACAGTTTGGATTGCTGTGCTCTGTTGAAACAAACACTGCAGAAGAGGAAATATTTGTCTTGGCCACTGTGGCATCAGCCTGACATTTGCCCAGTGCTCAATGACTCCTAGAATATAATTTTTTTTTTCTCACTCTGTGACAGCTATCGCAGACACTCACAATAAAATTGCGGTTAGCAGGCAAATGACCCTCTGCATGTGTGTGCACACATGTGGTTGCTCATCCTTTACAATATGACTCAGACATAAGCCTGTTTTTTTTTTTAGCAAACAGTAAAGTGGTAGAAGGAAATCAGTCTGTAAATTTTGCCAGAACCTTTAAAATTCTGCTCTTATGGTCTTTATCTGATCAAGTCGGGTGCACTCTGCATCTCACATTTGCTAAGGAAACCCCTTTTAAAGATCATGAATGACAGGTCATTGATGCACATGGAAGCAAAGGGAAGTGTGCAGCATGCAGCAGTGTTGAGGTGGAACTCAAACACTTGAATTTTCCAACACTAAACCCACCTGGAGAGCAGCTGGAATGCAAAGAAACTGCCCAGACAAATTACCACAATGGTGGCAGCTGCATCCAGATGCTCAGAACTCGGCGGAAAAATCAAGGATCCTGCACCAATGTCGGTGTTCTTGAGCATTTTTTCGGCGTTGTCCTTTATGACTATAATTTCTTTTTAAGTCGAAGGATTTCCAATTCAACAACAAGACTTATACTCTCAAAAGAAGCCAGTTTCTGTCCGCAATAATCACGAAATGCCGGCAGAGGGATTCTACTGCAGGCATCTTTATTCATGAGCAGTATATTACCGGTACATTTAAAAATAGAAGCTGCTGTACGTGATGGAATGATGCTGTAGTACTTTCCCTGTAATTTCAGAAAACCTGCATGTGACTGCCCCTTTTACATCACACTGGTGTCCCCACCTGCAGTGGATCTAAACACAGGGGACGCGGATTCTCCAGTACACCGCCAAGGCTGCAATATTTTATGCTGCCACTTTTTCTTTTATTCAGCAGGCTATTTTAGTAGTTCGGCTAATGTAAATAAGCACAGCTGCAGTTCATTTGCATGCAATGCTGCAAATAAATGACCTAAAACAGAGCTCTATTAATTGTCCCACAAAGGAGGTAGATCTCCTCCTCTTAACGTTGATGTGGTGATTCTAGAAACCAGTAAGTGCTCCATTGTTTTGCTGCTGGACGCCTTTAGCAGTATCTTGGACATTGGGGAGCACTGCAGATGAAAAAAATATCTACCTTTCTGTGTGCAAAAGGTAGATATTGTTGTCTGTCTGTTGGTATTTCTGATCTTCGTGTGCCCAGCGCCCATGGCCAGGGTTCTCTACTCTGCACTGTCTTGCCACACAGTGTTGTGTATTAGCGCTGTAATTAGAGTGATGAAAATTGCTGTAAACTCAGTTCTACCCCAGAGATAAGAGGATTTAGCGGAATCAAAGTTCCGTGAGGATGCCTGATGCAATCATTTTTTTCTCAAAACCTAAATAGACTGGTCGCATGCAGCATCCTATCAATTTATGAAGGCAGCCATCGTTCTGCTTGTGCTGAAACCCTCTTTAAAGCAGGCAGAGCAGTTCCCCCCGTCCTCTCCTGCTCCTCCACTCTCATTCTTAGATGACACTGACGCCACAGTGGACAAACGGGTTCTGATGGGCTCCTGGCTGTGTTTCTGCGGTGCCCTTCGCTAATTGATTTCAATTCATCCAACTGTCACGTTTGCGTTCACACTCGCGGAACGCTCGGATTCTAACCCTGATTGATGTCCAGCAACATTTGGCACAGCAGCGTGCACAATGTTGCTGCATTCAGAACTGCACATTGCTTACACGCGCAGAGAAATCACGTGCTTCCGGTCAGTGGTCAGTTCATCTGTGCAGCATTCTTCCAGGAGCCTCCTGCGATCCTTCCACGAGCTTCTCCTTGCCTCCATTTGATACGATTTGTTGCGTGATTATCATATTTATTTTGAAATGATGGGGTCTGATACACCACCACAATATTCCAGCTTTGAAACCCGTCGGCCTCGGGGGTGTTCTCTGATATTTGTCGGTGTGTCACAAGTGATAAATCCAACATGGCTGACTAGACAAGCACTTGGAGGGCTGATGTCTTTGATGAGTTACAGAAGCCCATAGCAGTACAGGGGCTTTAAACATTCATATACCATGTGTGCTCTTTTCCAGCAGCTCCCTCCATTCACACTTGAGTGCTCATTTACTATCATTTACTTACATTTAGGATCTATATTTACCTGCTTCCAAACGTTCCCTGCTGTAACAGTGAGGCGTTTCTTTGGAGGCCTGGAAAATAACGACTGAACTGTTTAATCTGTTGGTGTGCAAGCGTTGACTAGGGCTTTGCACATTCTTTACTCACTTGCATTCTTTCATAGCAACTGTTATGAGGTCTAATTGTGCAAAAGTAGCTTATCTGCTTATTTTCCATCAGCTCTCTTGGAGAAATAAATAGAAGTCAGGCTGTAGAATGAAACAATCTGAGAGCTTATCTTGGTCCAACAGCATGTTTTTTTTGGGGTTTTTTTTGGGGAGAGTAGTTTCACGAAACCACCACTTTTACACAAATTTTGTCATGGCAGCAGATGAAAATGAGCGCACATATGGCACATCAACCGCAAAGATGACAACAAACACAATGCAGCTGCTTCAGATCGATTCTCAGAACTCAAGAAAAAGGAGCTTTAGGTCCTAAGAGCTGAGTTGGGTTGGGTCTATATTTGATGCTAATTAAGCAGATGAAAAGTCTGAACTCGTGCCCGTTTTGGCTAAGGTTAACTTCTAGTTCACTGGTAAAGAGTTCAGCACTGAGTTACGCAACCGAAATTCACTGCCACCACACTAGATTGCATGTACAAAATCTTCCTTAAGCAGTGAACCAAATTATACTGTTAAAAATGCACGCTGGCAGGCACAAACACTTGCAGCAGAGTGAACAAGGGGGGCTTTATTCACCCTGTGAATGGGTGAGTGTGTCCTTTGTTGCTGTGATGTGAACGGGCAAGATGAATGCGAAAAGGAAACCAGCAGAGATGAGTGGAGGGCAACTGCTCAGGAGACTCCTCTGCATTACATTTGTCTCCTAGAAATGATCTGTGAGAACTCTGCTGGGTCTGAGACTGGGCATGAGCATGCGTGCGCACATGAGAATATCTCCAGGCTTAACCTTCTCATTAAAACAATGCAGAAATGCAGGCATTTTATTCCCATTTGTCACAAGTCAGTATGAGATTGTAGACTTTTTTCTTTTCTTTTTTTTTTTCTCAAGCTAACAACAGGCTCAATTCTCGTTATTGTCACTCATGGTAGAGTTCCACATTTTCTCAGATGAAAGTTGAACTTCAAATAAGCTGGAAGGGAAGAAAAACTTTGCCCTGTGCTAATCGAATGCCTTTATTTCTATTTAAGGAATCTTGATTCGTCTGCGTATGGATTATTCACAGGTCCAGCCTGGCACACCTCAGGGATGGTCTACATATGAGCTACAAACCAACCCTCTCGCCTGTGGGAAGCTCTCCCGTTTCTCGTTTGACGTAACACATTTTGGCCTAACATTCCCAGAGCTGCCTGTGAAGTCACAATGAAAACCTGTTAGAAACGACAAGGGCCCTGTTGTTGGCTCGGTGTGGGACCCCAGTCGAGGGAGTCTACTTGGCGCACTGGTGTCCACTGCGGTTGGCAAGGAAATCGGGGGTGGGGCTGAGTTTTAAATAGAAGCAGTTTGAAAGTTAGCCTAGCAGACATGCGTCATCAGAGCCAGGCAAGAAAAGAGCTCTGTGCTTTTTGTCTCGTACTGGTTTCCATATGTTAAACTGGCCCTGTGCTTCACACTGTCACACAGCTCCCAGTTCAGGATGAAGTATCTGAACACACAGTTCCTGAAATGAGACTGACATCGACCGAATCAGGAAATGGAATTTGAATTGAAGTGGAGAGCACAGATGATTTGATAATTTCCTTGGTTGATAAAAAGAACACCAAATGTCGCCCAGTCATCCGACATCCGTGCTGACTTTAGAACAGTTCAGTTCCAAATGATGCTCTTTGCATTTGGCGTCCCTCCAGAGCGTTTAGAAAAACCACTGACGGTAAATCTGGCTTTTGTGCATCATCATCACTGTCCTGACGGCACGGCTACATTCTCATTCATCAGCTATCGTTAGGTGAATCTCATCGTGTGTGAGTCGTTGACGGTGTGGCTCAAATTCTGCAACGCTTCGGTGTCTTCACTTCATCAGAAGATCCTTTTCGGAATGACCGCTTCTTCTCATAGCTCTGGCTTATTTTTGACACCTCTGATCATCAACCAACCTGTTCAGGACAAACTCCTCAGTCACCATCTTTGGTGAGGCGCTTATTTCACTCACAAGCCACTGACGGAAAACGTTCCATATTCCTCCCAGATGGTGATGTTCTGTTTATTATAAAATGATGATTTTCTCAGGTACAACAATAGATTTAGCCCAGATTGAAACCTGGTTGGCCCTCTGTTATGTTTGATCTCAGTCAGGATCTCATTTGTGTGTTTATGTGTAGCTGCGGTGCAGGAACAGCTAAACCCTCCAGGCCACAGAGGATGTTTGCTAACTGAAGCCATCTGTTGTATTTGCCAAGCGTATACCATGCTAATCAGAAACGTTTTTTGTCACATTTTTCACTGTTTAGGGTTCAATCTGAGACTCCAGGTGCTGCTGAGTGTAGACCTGGCAAAGACCGGTGGCCTTAGTAAGGATGGCGGTGCACGGAAACATCAGGAAACACTAAAACTTTGATCAGAGCACGGTGAGCTGCATAAGTGACCCCCCAGCTCGTGAGGATATTCAGCACCTCTAAAGTGGGATTAGCACATGAAGCCACTGCAGAGCCCCAGATATTTTTGTCAGAAATGTCTGAAAGCTACATATACAGTATCTGATTCTGGTCCGCGCCATTATGATTTACCTCCTCCCACATCATTGTATGCACGTACAGAGATACACACACAGATTTGCCCGTGGTGACACGTCAGGGTCACAGTGTATGTGATGGGCTCAGTCAAGCGAAAGTGACCTCTTTTAATGCAAATGCACTGTTTAGCCCCCTTCTAATGAGTGGATGTGACTCATAATCTATACGTTGGACGAAAGCCCAAGGGCTAATCAGCCTGATGGCGTGTGCACTTGTGTGTTATCGTCTGTCTAGTCCATGTTGGGTCATGCAAAGTGGGGCTCAGACAAAAAGAAATAGGAGTTATTTTGTCCATATGCATTTAAATCTTTAATTATCAATAATTGTAATTTAGGCCTGAAGAAATGACTGAACACATGGATTCTGCTACTTCTTATCTCTCAGTTTTGCTTTTGAATAGTGGCAGTAAATTTCCCTGACGCCTGCTTCCACTGACACTTAAGCGAGGATCAGCTGAAACCGAACCCTCTGTAACTCCTGGTGGGAATCGAGCTGAAATGTGTCTTTCTGCTGTCTTGTGCACTGCGGGGCCGTCAACAGAGGTGTCAAGAGTTTTTGCAAGCAAGCAAGAAAAGCAGACGGTTCGCAGCAAAAGAACGGAAGTCGGTCGTGTCTCTAAGGGAAAGAGAAAGAAAATGGATAGCATGCTTAACCAGACCTACCCGTACATAATTGAATATACAAAGGCTTGGATTTGGTCATTCTTGCGGGAAAATCTTGGAAAATAACCTGCCCATGATGGATTTCAGTTTCATATTATTGCAGCAGCATTATTTTCTTCTTAGACAAGCTTAGTCTAGCAGATTCCTTTCAAATCAACATTTTATTCGTGATTTTATTTAAAAAAAAAAAAATCATTTGGCAGGTAGATCTGGCATTAAAACGGACACAAACCTTTAAAAGTCAACTTCTCCTTCAGTTGCTGTCAGCCTGTTAATGAATGCGGATATCTCCGACCCAAAGATACTCATTACGCATCTCTGACTGTGAGTCATCCTTCGACTTCCATCCTTTACCCCGACTTTAGTTTTCAGATGTGAAACCTTTTTGGCAGCAAAGGGCCTCAAACGGTAATCAGCCGTCAGACGCTCGACGCAATAATTCAGACGCACCCTAAGGTTTATTGCAGTTACTTTCTTACCGCCATGGCATCATCTGGCCTGGCTGCTGTGTGTTGGCAAGCAGACAAAGAGATAGATAGATAGAGAGAGAGAGAGAGAGAGAGAGAGAGAGGAAAAAAGAGAAACTTAAGTGATTTTACCGACTGATTGCTGAAGAGCCGCACTAATAAATGGCATCTAAACAGCGTGCAATCCCCAGTGGCACTGCGAGGTCACCGAAAACAGCGACACGTGCGCCAGGGAACAACATCAGATATCAATAACTGCATTTGGAGGCAGCTTTGAGTTTACTTCGCTTCCACTGTGATTCACCGTTCTGAAATAGCGCCAGCCTTTGGAAGAGAGGCACGCTCAGACTCATTAACAAAGGCTCAGGAATAAATCCAGCTTTCTAGCGCCAATACCAATCTGTCAGGAAAAGATTTCTTGGCTTTTTCGGTTTTGGACTTGACCATTTTTTGCCAAATGACTGGGTTCACGCAGCATGGCTCTGCAGGGTAACAGAGGAATGCTCTCGAGGCTTTTATTAGGAAGCATCTCGTTCATATGAATCTACTAACGTGTGAAATGAATACCTCAGGAAGGAGACAGAGCCTTCGCGACTTCCTTTCCTGGTTACTGTCAGGCCTTTCTCTCGCTCCAGCCTGCAAACCTTTCAGCACATATTCAACAATTGGAAGGTCTCAGACACTTGGAAACCAGGAAATTGGAAACTAAGAAAGTCTAAACTAAGAATAGATTTAAATGAGGCAAAATTGCAATAATTTGCTTTCTCCTTCGCTAATTGTAGACAGAAATGATCCGTTTAGCGCTGCTGTGTGTTTCTGCATGAACCCACACCTCCCTCTCTGTGAAATGGGGTTAATTGTGCTACGTTAAAAGTTTGGATTAGCTCAGGGCAAGCTCCATTAATGGCAGTTGGCGCTCAGGAGAAAGGCTTTTCCAAATGGAGAGGTGACATGATGGGCAAATCTCATTTAAGAACCGGCAAGCTAAGCGTTCTGCTCCCGCTCCATTACTATTAAATCGCTCAGCAGTTGTAGTGTGTAATGCATTTATGTGACTTCTGCCGCTTCTCATGTGGAAATGCTGCAAGGATGCAGAATCTGTGCAAGAGTCACTGGAGCAGGAGCAGTTTTCCATGCGCTCTGCAGCGGCTCACGTTTGCAGCAGACGCGGTGGAAGTGGCTGCAGCGTGAACCAAATGATGCTGTTTGGTGAAAGCTGCAGATATTTCTGATTTATTTACTGCTTTTTTTTTTTTTTTTTTTTAATGAATGTGCTGCAGAGCGTTTCCACCTGGTGCGGGCTCCGTTTGCCTGCTGGCAGGCGGTAGTTTAACTAACCTGCTTACAGGATGTCAGATATTGTGCATCACAGACACGTGCAGGAGCGTCTGAATGTTTTTCTGACGCCTCGCCATGGTGAACACCTCCTCGTCTTTGCTTCCTCAGCGTAGTCTGGCCTCGATGGTCCGATCGCTGGTGGTCGCAGTAAAGCCGCTGGATTATTGAGGAGCATTAATTATTTCTTTATTTTTTTAATGTTGTGGTGATATGTGACATCTCGCTGACCGCCCGCAGACACTCGTGGCCTTGTTTCTTGCCATTCCTGCTTCGGGCTGAATCTTATCCAAAAGAAAAGGGTGTGCGTGCCACTGGGGAGGCATGACATCATCATGAGTTAATGTAAAGCTCTTTGATTTGTTATGAGGACACTTTCAGTTGGAGTACATTGAAATTTAATGCATTTATTTTAAATGTTTAATATGTACAGTACATCAAGTATGTTCATGTCTTAATAGAATGAATTTGTTTATTTATTGTGGAAATTTAGGCAGCAGAGTTGTGTTTTGTGTAAAAAGATGTGCACTCTAGCGTGCATCCACATCTCCCACATGTCCATAATCTGCTTCTTCCTTGCAGGTGCTGGTTTGAGTGACATTTGTGCATTGCAGAGGACTGGGGAAAAAACAGCGTGCTTTCTTCCTGATTACTCAGTAGAACGGTGAGTCCAGAACACACACTTTTTGATGAGTTGCTTTTTTAATCAGTTGCTTGTGCAAAAACAGCTTTCCTTGATGACCAACATTCCTGATAAATCCAGCTCAGGACATTTTTGACACGCGATCGGAAAAAGAGACAATGTGAAAACAAAAGAAATCACTTTAAAAAGCTATTCTAAGCTGTCCTTTTTAAAGATTTGAGAATTGATATCGCTGACTTTACATACAAACGCGGTTGTGTTAAGTAGGTAGCCCAGTGCTCGGTTTGGATGTCTTTCTTAGACACCGGTGGTGTTACTGACAAGAGGTGACATTTACCACCCTTCTTCCACTTCTCATAAACTGTCTCTATTTTCCGAGCGGCTGCTAGAGGGAAGTAACTGTCAGATAGGGAAGCAGGGACGCCTTGAGAAGATGCTGATTGCTGAATAACGCCACATGGTTGTAGTTCCCACGCACAAAGGTAATCCCACGTAACTTGGTCATGACTTATCTTTTTTTCATTTTTGGTCCTTGCAGAATAAGCGTGTGGGGAAAAAATAAATACTTGGAATGTAAGTTTATACATTAGTCTGAGTGAAGATGCACTCCACTGGACATATATTTATGTATTTATGATCTAAAGACGTAAAAATTGATCTAAAGTTCTTTTATTGACGCTTGGCGAAGACAAACTGTAGGATTAATTGTTTAACTTTTTTTCTCTGGAAGACTTGTTGCTGCTGAAGCATTTGTCCAGTGATTAAATCTTGGTGTCACCAGGAACAGGGCCAGCCGTGCTTCATCAGTGACATATGCGTCGCAGCGTTCGTGTGTCTAATCTGCGCATGGGCGAAACAAAATAAGAACCGGCGGCAAAGGCAACCTTCGGCCCCGCAGCTCTGACTGCAGGGAAGCAGCGTGTGTACAGAGTTGTGTTTAGTGCTCTTCTGATGTCGCCCAAGCACCCGGGGCGCTGTAATATTTCATGCTAATGCCAGTTTCTCACATCGGTTCGAGCGTTTAATCATCGCTTTGTGTAATCAATTCCTCAGCTTGTCCTCTGGATGCTAATGTGAAAATTTCCTAGAATTTCTAATAATTGGCTGTTTATTTGCTCGTGAACTACAGTAGAGACCAGCAGAAGAATGCTGGTCAGTGTGCGTTGTGCAGCATCCATCTGAGGATTACCTGTTTGCTTTCGCTCACTCTTGATCTCCTATTTCTTTTTTTTTTCCCTTGCCGTGTCTCCTATTTCTTGGTTACCCTCACACACATTCGTGCACACTCTGCTTTGCCTCCACGCCTCAGACAGGAGACAGGAGGATGTGGTATCAGGGACCACATTTTTTTTGGAATCTAGAAATGGAAGCGAGGTCCAGATATGGACAAGAGCGTCGCCATGGAGGTGAAGCAGAAACAAGCTGGTATCAGTGATAGCGACGGCCTGAGCCAGTCTGCTCACTGTCACCCTGACGTCTGTTTTACACCGTGCAAAACAAATACGGCTGAGTGCAGCAGTGATTAGATTGATAATGAGTCAAAGGCAGCGCTGTGTTTACGTACCTTTACTGTAAGATCACGTCTCAGTGTTCCCCAGATTCAAGACCAACTGAAAAGGGATTAGTTGGTGCTGACACACTGTGTATTAGCCCGGTTATACATTAATTACCTTTTCATTATGTGACAAACACAGGGTTTAGCAGTGATTTATCATATTTTCTACATAAAGACACATGTAAAACAGCAGTTCACCCAGACGAAGCCACGATACTAGCTTTTACCACATATCATTTCCTTTATTTCACCCTTTCATCACTACAAACCCACCCCGGTGCTGCGTTCATGTTCGCACCAAAGGTTGTAACACTGGTGTCACGTCAGCTTGAGAATTTTAATTGCTTTTCAGCGTGTAAATCAACGCTCACTGCAGCAGCGCCTTTTTTTGATATCTGATCAGCTTTCCTCGTCGTTATTTTCTCCTTTATGGCTATCCGCTGGAGCACCCCGGGGAGTTTTTAAACAAAGTCAAGACGTCAACTCACACAGGGAAGTGAAATAGTGTTTGTTGTTTTGTTTTTTCTGAGTTTTCTTCATGTTCTTTTAGCTGAGCAGCACACAACTTTCCCGCATATATCCATATAAATTGACAGTATAATAAATTGTTGGCATACTTTATTTATCTTCATGAAAGTAGTGGTACTAAAGATTAAGCTTATCTTCAAGATAATTTTATTATTTTTTTATTTTTTATATATGACACACTGGGTCAAATTGGATCATTTGGGCCTAAACCCTTTTTTTTTCCTACCGTGATGCTGTTCCAGCCATTGCTGGACACATTTGCGGCCTGGCGGGACAGAGGGGCTGTGATTTGATCCTCCTCACCTCGATGTGATTACACACTAGAATTAGTACAATTACTCCCGTTGACAATTAATGGGATAGGCTGCAATTAAGGCTCCTGATGTATGCTGATTGGGTGCACGTCATTTGATTTTACGGGCGGAGTGAGGGATCGACTGGTTATCTTAATGTATTTCCAAAGGAAATTCAATGCGTGTGACCCCTGCAGAGGTAAAAATTAAAGCGTTCAGCTTCAGATGATGACGAAGCCCTAAAAATGACTAATACTACCATGTGTAGTGAAATAACACTAGAAACGATATATTTTGTTGTGGTCTGTGTTTCTTTATCTCCAATAATGAGTGTGTGTAATTGGTGTGTAATAACTTAATTGTTAATCTCGCTAACCTGCTAAGACTGCTAATTGCAGCGATGGCCATTACAATTAGCTCTTTAACCAAGAGACTGATGCCTCTGATAGATTTGTGCGTGACTAGACTGTGAACTGGGATGCTGACACCTGGTCCAAACCTGAGTTCCAGACAGTAGATGAAATTTACGGGGACACCACCGAACCTGCGACTGAAAACTGTTCATCCGTTTCCCTCCGTGCATATGAGGATAAAAGTCTTCCAAATGGTTTGAATCAGTGCATGTATTGATGCACACCGATCGATATCGAGCCACACACAGCAGAGGTCACGTTAAGGTCACTGTTTTGCCGGGTTAATTGCAGCGTGAAAACCGAATCCAACCGGATCGCATATCGCTGAAAATGTGACCCTCGCTGTGCAGCGTGTTGCAGATTTAATGCTGAACTTACAGACTAATGCTGAACTCACACAAGCGTTGACAATCCTTTGTCCTTTTAAGCCTGAAATCCAGAATTTTCCAATTCCGAGTGGGGAGAACCACCGATCAGCAGGAACTTCCCAGTATAGCGCTGCTGTCAGAATAGCTGAGACGGGGAACAGCAAGACCCCCGAACTCCGGTATTTAAAATATTAATCGATCCGATAGGGTGTACATCAGACATGCTTGAGTTGCATGCGTGCAGTCAGCAAGCTTTACGCCACCGTGCAGCAAAGCTAGTGTAGCCGATCAGAGTGGAAGGAAAGACAGATGGCCCCGCTGGCTAAAATGGACAGCACACACGCTGCAGTTAACGTGGGCTCGGGCCTGCAGGCCACGAGCCCACACGAGCGGCATGCCGGAGATTGACCTGCACTTCTCCATGTTATTTTTTTTAGTATCGACTTGCTGAGGGAAGCGGTTTGACTGCGTGCAGACCTGCGTTGGGCTTTTGTTTCGGTCCTTAATTTAGTGCTCTACTGCTGTGCTTTTTTTTTTTTTCGCGCATCACTGGTCTCTTCTCATACGACTGCACCCCAACACGGTTAGGTGTCACCTTTATCTGAAGGGATCCCTGTTATGCAAGAACTGAGCTGCTGGAATTTTGAATCGGCAAAAACAAACACGCCTGTGCACTCGTGCGCATCTACACATTCATTCAGATTTTTTTTTGTCAAATTTGAGTGTTTAACAGTAGCAACAGAGTTGAATTCAAGCGTTGTTAAGCGCAGAAATTGCATTTCTCTTTAAACTTCTGAGCAAGGCAGCATCTAGGTGTCTGCTGCCATGACAGCTCTGTGACAGCATGACCACGTGCGCGTAAAGCACCGTGCTGTTCCCGCATTCGGTCTCACCGAGGTGTTCTTACAGCCTGTGAAGTTCTCTGGTAAAATTAGCGCAGCAAATTAGCACAGATGAGTCACTCATTAGCAGCTTGGTCTATGTTGGCAGCAGAAACGGTGTCGTCAGTCGCTTGCTCATATTTTCTGTTTATCGGAATTAAAATTCTGTCAACTGAGAATATGTGTGTGAGGGTTCGTGTTTGTTTGCACTGTGATGAGTGACAGGATAACAGGGTTGTTTTTTTTTTTTGCATTGCTGCTCTGCAGCTCTTACTGGTGGTGTTCTCGTCCTCTTTAAGTGCGTACTGGTTTTACCTGGAATCTTCTTTGCTGTTGGCGAAGATTTCGAAGAATCAGTCCCGGTTTTTGCAGGTTTATTAAAACATCCTGGTCCTTATCCTGATATCTTTCAGCTTGGCTCAAAGAACTCCCAATAACTTGGCTTTCTAATTTAAGTGGAGATTGCCAGTGTGTCCTGTTTTCTGTTTACTCCCTTAAAAAGTATGTGCTCCGCAGGGCTGAGCATGCTTATGTAGTCAAATTCCAAACCATTTGTGATTGCCTGCTCAGTATATGAAAAATTGATGTGGTAGGATGAAAAATGGCTGTTTTCTTGAATATTGCATGCAGGAAATGAACTTTTCTTGCAGGTTTTAGTGCACTTCCAAGCAGTCAGATGGCATTATGCACCATCTTTTGACTGTTGATGTTAACATTGTTCATAAATTGAAAGAATTCCCTGTCTTTTTTTGTTGTAGTTTCCAGTGCTATACTCTATATTACACAGTGTGCAGAGCACATAATTGAAAGATGAATGAATAGGGAGGTTGAGAGCACATATTGGTGTCCTGGAGTCAGCCATCATCAGGGAGTCTGCGGACGGGTGCCTTCAAAGACGTGGCTGAGCGGTGATGAGAACCACAACAACAACAAACAGCCCTGGCAGCCCCTGACCTCATTGTCTGCTCATGTAAAAAATCCTGCATGCCAACGATGTGTTTGCATCTGCCATGTTTTAGCTGTTAGTTTGTCCCATGATGTCATTGCATTTTAACTCAGCTACGTTCTCTTCTCCCTCACCTTATTGTAATTACAAGTGCGGGGAAATGCATCATGTGACGCGCCCCCTTTTCTGTTGTGAAGGCTACAAAGATAAATTGTCCGGCTTGTCATGCGTTGTCCCTGTTAGCCTCCCTTTGTTTTGTTTTCTGTCTCTCTCTGTCTTTTTTTATTGCATCATAATTATGGAACAACTGTGACCCATTCCAGAGTTAGTGACGCTGTTACATAAACGCAGCCTTGAGCATTTCAACACACAGCCCAGGCTGTGACCGGCCTGACACGCAGTGTACTCGCAGCGTAAACTCTGCATCACTTCTCATTCATTCGGAGTGTGAGTTAAGAGCACGAGCGCTCGGCTACGCGATCAGCTACATTTACATCCAGAGACACTTTGTTCTCTGACTGAACCCAAATCATTTTTCTGTTTGCCTTTGTGAGGGTGAATCCAGCCATTTTTACAAAAAAGGTGACCCACGAGGTCACAGCGTGCTTAAAAAAAATAAAAAAATAAATGTTTAAAAAAAAATGAAGGCCACTCAAGTTCAAGAATGGCACATTTTCCCATAATGCTTTGCAGCACATCTCTCTGGACTCTAAATTAGCCCTCACATCTGCTGCTCCTCTGTGCCAGCACCACGCACATGCAGGGGGGGCACGTAAAGCCAAGATATGGCCCGTTTGAATCGATTAGGCTGTCATAAAGAAAGCGATGATGTGCTTGAACAGAGATAATAGAGCAAGTTAGTCTCACTGATTGTTCTGTCACTCGTCCGAGTCTGGGCTGCACGCAGATGGAGCTCAAATTGCTACACAAAAACAACAGCAAGCAGTCGTTAGCATTTCCTGGACAAAAAAAATATTGATTTTAAGGCAATTTCAGCACCACCGCAGCATGTCATATGAGATGTCAGATTGAAATGACATGGAGAAAAACACAATGGATGGCAAATTTTCTGACATAGTGGGGATAAAGGCAAACTCCTGCTGTTGCAAAATAGCCTCTTAATTGCAATTTGCAGGTTTTGAAATCGGTTGTGTTTGCTGTTTTTATCGAACAGTCTGTGACAATTGATTCATTTCAGTTTGCTCATTATGGGACAGTGATTAAAATTGATTTTTGCCGACTTTATCTGTTGCAACAAGAGCACTGTTCATTTTTACAGCATTGTTTTTTTTAAGTGTTTCATCAGTTGATTTGAGAAAGAGGGAGAAAAAACATGGCTCCCCTGTTTCTGAATGTTTTAATGGAAATCAGAGGTGAGATGCTGGTCTGAATGGCAAAACTTGGATACAACTGAGGGCGCAGCTTTCTCACCAACGCAGATGTTTTAAATCCAGATGTACAGGATCTCAATCATTTCCAAAGAGCACTCTAAACCTGACCAGCAGGGATGAAGAACTGGCCCTTCCATCAAAGGCTCACCCTTACCAAACTAAAATAGTCACCCTTATGTAACCACGGCCTGCGCCTGCTGAAACGGGATGTCAGATTCATTTTTGCAGCGTAACGGCTTCAGATCTTTCTCAGAATTGCGGCCATTAAGCAAATACGTGAGAGAGGGAAAAGTATAAACAGGGTCCTTTCGGCTGACAACAATACGTGATTAAAATAGACGGCAAGTTCTCACTTGAAATTACTGAGATAATTATTTTCCGGCAGGGATTACTTTTCTTGTTGATTCTGCAGATTGACGGCTTCCTTAAATAGTTGTTTTCATTATTAAAGTGTTTGCTGAGCAGATCGACGGCGTCTTCGTTCCTCTGTACAAACTGCTTAGTTTCGCTTTATTCATACTTTTGCTTCCCCGCATTCGACGCTTCGCTCTCGGCGCAGTGACACTCGAACGCCTCGTGCACTCGGCACTGGCTCTGCTGTCACCCAGCGAGTGTGTAGTGTTCAATAATTTAAAGCTGAAACATGCAGCATTATAAAAAAGCACGCATGTTTGCAGAGGCGTGTTTAACGCAGGGTTAAGACTTCAAGTGTGAAAGAAAGGAGAGATGCGCTCTGGCCAGACACCTCTTGTTTTCCTTTGGAATTCCAATATTGGACCCGTAATCCTTTCTTGCAAAGATTGATTAATGTTTGTTGGGCTTATTTGTGTTGATTCAGAATCTGGGGGATGAACTCTTCAAACACTGGAAGGATAATGAAAGATTATCCTGCAGATGTTTGGACAGCGTTTTCCATTTGGGCCTCAGCTCTTCTCTTCTTGCGTTTGCCTGCCTGCACAGATCTGATTATACTGCACTTCAATTTCTTTTTACATTATAAACCTAATGCCGCTGTGGGGATCGAATGCAGCAGTCAGCTGCTCATGCATGCATGCATGCATGCATGCGTTGCCTTTTCCTCATTTTCTGAGCACCTCTTCTTTGCAACCGCTGAACTTCTGGTTTTTCCAGAGCACATTATCCGTGTATATGTAATCACATTCTGATATAATTCCCATCACTCTGGGTCCCAAAGGTGCAAAGCGCTCCTTTTCTTTCACTCCTGAGCGTGTTGGGACCCTGACGAGGGCTCAGGTGGCAGCGATGGACCGATGCTGGGGGCGGTCGTCGTGCAGATGTTACTGTGTGGCAGCGCTCTGATGCCCAGCTGCCCACTTCAGCCTTGGCAACCTCCCAGGTAGTTGACCCAGATGAATAGATGAAGAGAGGAGATGAACGCACAAGTGTGGTGGCTCTATGACCTCGAAATTTGGGCTTCTTTCACCCTTTCTCCTTAAGTCTAGTACAAAACTACTTAAAAAGTGTTTCTACCACCCTCACCCTTAAGGCTTCTGTGTGTGTGTGTGTGTGTGTGTGTCTGTGTGTGTCCAGGCAGATCTGTGCATGTGTGCATTCATTATCCTCACCGCTCCACTGCATTGCAGTGCAGTAACAATATTTCAGCAGGCTAACTATTGCGCCTGATTTCATCCCGGCCTTCTGTACTAATGTCCTCCATTCATCTTGCTGCCTTATCTGTACTTTTAATTAAATACCTAAATTTTCCCGCTGCTCCCAGATCCATTTCTTTCCTCGTGACCTCAGGTGTCCCTTTTGGTCTGCGCACCACAGGAACTGGAAGGTTATTCCGTCAACAAGGGCACACAACAGGGAGGCAAGATAAATGGGCTGAGAACAGAGACTCATTCATCATAGGAAACAATGCTGACATCTGTGTTGTAGCATATAATAAAGAGGTGGGACCGGTAAAGGTGAAGAGGAATGTAGCATGTGTAAGCACGGCAGGAAGAGGCGTGGAAATTCGGATGTAGATCATGAGCGTGAGCGCTCGATCTGCAGGGAAAAGCACTCCATCATCCCTTCGATTCAAGATTTAAAAGGAAAACACTGGTCATCGTCCGCTGCCTGAAGATGAAATCTCGGGTCATTTCTGCTGTTGCATCCTCACATTTGCTGAGTCATTAAATTGATTTTTTTTGCAAGGTCGACAGGAAGATCAATCAATCAGAATGTGGTCCTCAGACTGCAGTTGCAGCGCTGGGCAATCTAGGCTGTGACACGATAGTAGAATACATTCCACAGGATCGGAATTCAGGACTTCCTTCCTCTCACAGACGCTGATAATATAGAGGAATGATGGTTGTATTATGGGTTGTGAATGAACTCTCGCTCCTTTCGTGGTTGAAGTGGGCCAACTTTAGAACTCTGAGCAGCTCAGAAGTCAAATGAACTGAGATCGACTCAAGTGAGACCCTGTTGAAAGAAAGCTTCAAATGAAAGGCCCGGGAAGTTATCCTTAATCAAATACAACATTTTCTTTTCTGGTGACCTACTGGAAACCCAGAAATGGAACTTGAAATTTGTTCTTGTTCCCTCAGAACTCTGGTAAAGCTGAAAAATGTCACTAAAACATCTCTTAAAGTGTTGATTTTGGTCATTTTAATGAAATACATGAAACAATGTAGAATATTGAGTATCCAAAAGTAGCTTTGTGCTAACGGGCTGTGCTCTTCACAGATACAGTGCTTCCAGAGGGGGGAATGGAGGTGGGGGGTATCCCACATTTTGTCACACACACAAACACAAACACCATATGCCAGAAATCTACCCGCCCTGCGGCAGAGAGCTGGATGTTGGTTCAAGGGTGGACCACACCCAGCAGTGGGAGGTGGGAGGCTGCCGAAGCTAAGGGAACTCCCTGAGGAAGAATCCAGCCATTCCTATTTTCAGCTGCTTTAGTGCTGAAGCAGCCTGTTTTTCGGATAGTTTAGGAGTAAAATGCTGCAGCTGGTAATTGATGGAGAATTCACAAAGAGATCTCAACAAACACATCTTTGTAAACTACCAGATAAATGGGTTTCATTCAAATGTAGTTTCTGGGTGATTGTGTGGCCATGTTTTTTCTTGGCAGTGGCTGGTGTGTATTTTTAATTTCTCTTAGGTCCTGTCAAGGAGGGAAAGCAATTCCCTACATACCTGAATGTGGCTTTCACTCATCACATTCCTACTGGTTACTTATGTCATGGAGACTTTCAGCTCTATCAAAAACATCCTCAAGCAGACGATGTCTTGGAATTAAGAGCTTCTGCTTCTGTCTGATCACGTGGTCCCATCTACACCCATCCTGTAGCGAGGGCGCCCTCTGCTGGACAAGCGTTAATACAACAACAATACAGAAATCACACGGTTACACGGAAAAAGAAAACAATTCATGAACCAGGTCCCCCATGTTTATCCAAGACATTTGACCTACACACACACACACACACACACACACCGCTCCTAATGCAGTGAAAAATTAAAGGATTAATTGTACTTCTATAGGTAAGAGGGAAAAGGGTGGTCAGAGCATTTACTTGGGGTTGAAGGGTGTGTGTGTGTGTTTGTGTTTGTGTGTGTGTGTGTGTGTGTGTGTGTGTGTGTGTCTGTGTGTCTGTGTGTGTCTGTGTGTGTGTGTGTGTTTGTGTGTGTCTGTGTCTGTGTCCTGGGCCATTGGCCTAGTTTTTGGATGAGAGCATGGAATCGAGGGTTACAGACATGCACTCCTCTCCTCGCATGCAGTGTACTGGATGTCTCTCTTTCGTAACCCATCTCTTTCATAATCGGCCTCCATGGCGTGATTTTTGTTCAGCCTTTTCCTCCAGCTGATCGCCGTCCTCGGCTGAACCGACCATTTGTCTCTTCTGTCCATCTGTCATCTTTCTCGTTGAAGTCAACATATTAGACTGATGTTAATCTACATGTGCTCAGAGTAGAAGTCCACACCTGCCTGTTTGTTTTCGTCTCTGCTTCCCTGTCAGGCTTTAGCTTTGTGGCCTGTTCTTTTAGATGGAGATGGTTTGTTTCGCACTTCTTGGCGATGTGGCCATTTAAAATAACGAGCACGCGCTGGAGTAGTGGAACGGTCTTGTTTACTCTCTGTTAAAAAAAAATAAAAAATTCCAAGACTAAATTTAAATAGCAACTAAACCCTGTGAAGTGCCTCCCTTTATGGGTGTTCGGTAATCTTGCAGTGTTTTTCTTAGAACTCCTGACGGAGTGGAACACTGGTTATGTTACCTTAAAGAGATTCATGCAAAAACCTGTGCTGGATTTATTGCACTTGCAGTAATCCTGCAGCAGCCTTCTTTGTCGCAGCACGCTCCAGAGGTGGTCCAACAGCCATTCTCTCCTTCTGCTTCAAAACTCCAGCCCTTTTGTCAATTTGCAAGCACCAAGTACGGTAGTTTTTATTCCACTAACTGTAGCTGATATCCTTCTTTCAGTACTTGGAAGCAGTTGATATTTGAATGATGTCCTCAATTTATTAGCTAAAAATTTAAATCTTTGCCAATTCCTGAGGGGTAATTTGTCAGTCCACACAACCAAAGAAATTCTTTCTAAATCTGACACGACTGCAGCTCTTTCTATTCATGTATCACGTATTAGTCATCAGCATTCATAACATTGTAGATAGAATTCTAATGCTTGGCAATTAGCTTTCAAATGTCTTCCTATTTCAGGGTGAAGTGTTGATACAGAACCATTTAAAGTCTATTTGTGGAGATTTGGACTGGGCAGTCAGAACCACATGAACCAGCAGACGGCTTCACCATAGTTGGCTGTAAAGCTCAGTGGCGAAACTTTCAGAGGACTTTGCTGTGTTTGTTCTCTGAACTGAGCACCACAGTTATTTGAAACTTGTGAAGTCGGCCCGGTGTCATAAATTAGAACAGAGAAAAATGACATTAGTCTCGCCTGCAGAAACCCAAGACAGTATGAATGCTTTCTCCTGTTTTATTTCCTTTCTCTCTGCGTATTTTGGCATGACAAGCAAACCGGTTTGTCTGTCTACCCAGAGTCCAAGTTTGTGACCTTCTGAAAGTATCCACATTCTTACTGTGCTGCAGCACATGCTGTCTGAACGTGCTCAGCTGTTACACACACCATAGTCTGCTCTAATCACTAATCAATAAATCACTCTGAAGAAATCATTCTGTCACATAATAATGATTAGAATGTGATGGATAACTTCACAGCCTGATGGAAAGTACAGGTTTGTCCTTTACCCGCCATCATCACTGATTTCAAATCAAATTGATTTTAAATGTTTAAAAAAAAAAAATATCTGAAAGTCCTTAACTGTTACTATATAGATATTTACAACAATTTCAAATTTTTTTGAAAGCTATCCAAACCACAAAATTTGATCCCCCAAAAGAGGTCGGTATTTCCGAGTGCGGCGGCCCAGTGAATGATTGTGTTGGACTTCTTTCATAACACTAATTATCATCCAGCTAAATCCCAACCAGCCACAAACATCCCACTTTGGAACAGCTCAGTCCAGTGAAAACCAGGAAAAATTACAGCAAAGAAACTTCTCTTGTCCTGTGGTGACTCTGATTCGCCGTTGCTCTCAGTCAAATTGATTGCTGTTTATTTACTTCTCCTTCTCCTTCTTCTCCATCAGGTTTTTCCAGCTGCAGACATCATTCCAGAGGTATGTTTCCTCTCATCTTTTCTTTTTTCAAGTGAGTCAGAGATGTAATGTTAAAGTTTGTCCGCTAGATGGAGGCAGAGTATTTGTGTGCAGAGTTCTGTCCATCTTTCCGGAAATACCAGCACAATTATTGTAGAATTATTGTACATGGATGTCAGAAATTGACTAAAATGTGGAACATAACAACAAACGGTGGAACATTCCCATTTTTCCAATGGTGAAATTTTTTTTTACATGTGAGCCTATTGTGTGTTTTCATGCAGGGGTTGATGTGGGAGGTTGTTTGAGGGTCTGCGTATCCATGACTGACTTTGAGAGGAAATTATTCACAGAAAGTTATTTCAGAACTAAAGGAAAGCAGCAGCTGTTCCCTCCTTCATTTTCTCACCTCTCTCCTCTCTCGACCAGTGAGAGGGCAGAGATGGAGTGAACAGAGGCGGGAGACAGCAGGAGGAGGAGGCAGAACAGGAGGGAGGGAAGGAGAGTTGTAGAAACATAGAAACACTGCAGGTGTGGGCATCTGAATATCATCACTTCAGCAGCACAGACAGGACCAGAGGACCAGCAGACCTCCCAGTGAGCTCCTCAGATCCTTTAGGCTAGTTTGTTGCTATTGCAGAGGGGTTTTTTGATCGTTCTTAAGTGTTGGTGGTGCTGAAAGCCATGGCCCTTCTGACCGATGGCGTACAGAATCTGGGCTCCTTTTACTGCCTGATCCGGCGCAGGTTCAAGAGGAGGCGTAAGAAACGCTCCGAACGCAAAGGTAAAAGCGGCTCCCAGTGATGGACCTGGCTGGGGTTTATATTGTTTAGAAACTGGATTGAAGTACAAATTTAAGTTTTATTTCTTCTTACCTTAAATATCATTGAATTAGAAAATGGCTTTATGGTTTACTTACAATCTGATAATGAAAAGCAGGTTTCTTCCGTTTAAATTCTGTGATCCTGAGCTCATCAAAGATAATATGTTGTTTGTGTTTTTTCTAGTATAACGTGTATTAATTAATTTTCAGCCATTTTGTTTTGTATTGTTTTTGTTTTCTTTCATTACATTCACTTTCCTTTTTCAAGTAATGGATTTGTGCTTTATAACTGCAACCGTGACAGTATACCTTGTTAATTTAATTGTTTTGAATTTAAAATTGTTACAGCATATCTATGAGTGTACAAGAAAAAACTTTTCCAGATTATAAGCACAACTTTGAGGGTAACTTTAACAGTGTGTAAGAGGCAGGTTTGACTAGAAACAAACTAAAGCGTACAGATGTTTGGTTATGTTTTTGTGTTAAGTCCTTGTTCATGACAATTGCCCTCAGAGCAGAATTACTTCCATTTAATCCATGTGTTTGCGGCGGAGTCGGCTCTGCGTCTCCGCGAGGCCGTGGTCTGTGGTCAGGTGACCTCTGAGCTTTCCTCCTCTGGCTTTGCTGCTTCGGAGGTTCTTCCAGCAGCTGCTGATGCTGCAGTTTGTGTCCCCGATTCACAGTCGAGTGGCGCTCACTCGGAGGCTACGTCCATCAGCATTACACAGGTCCGACACCCCATCACTGCGGGAAAGAAAGTGGCACTTAGAAACTAGAGGGAGAGAAGCCATTACTGAGCTGGCTGTTGATCCTCTCAGCCTGGAAGCCTCTGCATTAGTCGCTCAGTCTGTTAGCAACAGCAGCCTCTTTGCCAGGCCCGCTGCTAGCGTAAGGTAACCGTGTGTGGTGTGGTTTTTTTGTGGAACGTCCCTTCCCTGCTGCACGGTTGAGAGTGAGCTCAGGGACACGGATTCACGTCTTTCCCAGCGGCTCTTCGACATCAGCTGGGTGAGGAGCAGTCATCCGGTAACACACATCAGGTGTGTTGGTGCTTCTACTCTGCTTCCTCAGTGTGATCATCCACAAAAAAAATGCTCTGCTACAACTTCTGCTTCCATTTCGGTCGGTTTCAACGTGCATTACTAACTTTTCAGATTGCCGGATGAATGAGGCCACGATGAGCTGATGATTTATTTCAGCCTGCCGGGATGATTCAGGATGATCCCTTTTTCTCAGTATAATTTTTTTTAAATTATTTGCAGAAACTATTTTCGTATAATATGAGACACACATAAAACACGTTAGAGACAAAGACATAGATGAAAATAATAGAAACTACATTGAACTAAAATATTAACCATCCAAGGATGACTTTATTTATTGTTGAACTGTGATTTTCACAACTTTCTGAATATAGATTTTCTTGCATTTCCTCTCCATCTGGAGATGCGAGTAAGTGAAGCACTTTTTTTGATAAAAATATAAATCTTTTAAAAATAAATGAACATTCTCCATCATTTACTTCAGGTTCTTCAGTTCCATTTATGGACAACACGATCATGTCCACCGGCATCATTTCCCAAACCAGCACAGAGACTTCCAGCCCGCCGAACTGAATCTCTTCAAACGTAATTAGTCCATCAGTGGATCTTGTAGAAATGTGCCAGCCATGAGTCTCGTGTGCGATGCTTCCAGTGGGCTATATATGAAATATGGAAAACGCAGAACAGAAGCCTTTTCTTTTCTGCTGCGCCAGCAAAATCACCAAAATGAGCTTTTCTAAGTTGAATCGGGGGCAGAGGAGGGGAACGGCACCACCTGCACCATCCACCGCCCTGCACGAAACTTTCCCTCAAATCATTCTGCTCCTACATCCTCACAGCCTTCTTCCTTTATTTGGTCACCTAATTTTGGATTCATACATCTGAGAAATAATTTAGATGTGAAAAAGATCTGATATAACAGAGAGGCAGCAGGGTGTGAGATTTAAAGTCCTATTTATCATCTTTCTTCCGTTCATCAGGTTCTTCTCTCTGCCTGCATGTATCCTTCCCTGCTCTTTCTATTTGATCTGCGTCGAGCCTCCTTTCATCCGCTTTTGCAAACGCGGGCGTCTCACTGTGGTCCATCAACGGCACCTTTCTCTTTGATGACAGCGAAGGCACAGACTGTGAAATTCAACTCCAAAGCAACAGTGTCGCGGATGCACGTGCGCACAAATCATCGCACCCACGACAGGCGTTCTCTTCTCTCTGGATCGCACTCAGGCACGCGGTCATTTCAGAACCCTTGCGTAGCCTCTCAGTGGTCTATCCCGGCCTCGGATGTGACAGTCGCTATTAGCTGCTCAAGGACGACGGGAGGGGGGACGGCAGGGACAGAGGGACGGACCGTCCCCCGTTTGACCTGCAGGTTAGCCCGTAATGACACGTAGCAGACGTATCTGCATGTCAGCAGAGGTGCATCCGGAGCTGTTTCCTACCTGGATGCTCCTCTGGGTCCTTGGGCAGTGAGCACCACTCCGGAGGCCCCCAGTGCTCACGCTCACACGTGCACACAGCTCCAAACACGCTCACACATGGAGTCCGTTCCCCACAGGCACCTGCTGCCTGTGTTGTGTCATAAATCAGACCTGTCAAATAGATTTTACAGCTCCGAGTGAAAGGCAGGAAGGCAGCCAACCAGCAGCCCTAAAAAGATGGAGGAAACCCGGAGAAGTGTCATTATTTCTGCTGAGCCCCGTTTTTGGGCCTATGGAATCTATAAACAACAAGAGGGCTCTTTTTTATTAGATTTCAGGGGATGAGCGTGCACGGTAGACAAAATGAGCCCAGCTTTACGAGCCTAGACCTTCAGCAAAGCGTCACCTTTTGTTCAAAATGAGAAGAAAATCCGTTTCTACGGAGAAATGAAGCTTTATTAAGAAACGTCTATGGCGACTGGTTTGACCTTTCAGTAAATGGACCCCAGGCGTCGCTTTGGAATAATGTTTGGTGCCCTTTTTAGGGGTGTGCGCACTCTTTTGTGACAGTGAATCATTTTCGAAACTGGTGTTCTCCTGCCATCTGTCAAAATTTCCAGTGCTTCCAGTTTGGATCAGTTAACTGCTCCAAATCTCCCAGTCGGGGGGGTCACGCTTGACAAAACGTCTCGCAACGAGATGTCGATGTTTGAATATCTGGCTGTTCATGTGTCGTGGCGATCAGCCTGAAAACTAGGGCTCAGGAAGCAAATCACTCCTGGCAGCCTAACTCGCTGGTCATCAGAAGGGCTAAATTGAATAATGAACTCCCATTTAAGCATGTGGACCACGTTCGTGCACGTAACTGTGTTGAGGCTTGGAGGGCCCCGTTGGGTGAGCCTTTTCTGTGGCCCCCTTACCTTGGTCCATCGGTTTCAATCAGGCAGCACAGCTCGCGCTCCCCCCTCGCCGCTCTATTAGGCCGCCAGCACCCACACGTGTACTCTATTACGACGCATTACTCAGTCAGCGCTCGGAGACACGGGCTGAGGACGCGGAGAGACGCAGACGAAGAAGGTTCAGACTTCACAAAGGGAAAAAAGGACCCTCATTTAATTTTTATTAAGATTCCTCCATTGGTGTGTTTTCTGGAGGTAATCACTGGACTGCCAGCGCTTAATTGGGGAAAGTAATGGGATTTTGGGACAGTGACAATGGCCGTCACCTACCTGACTAGCTACTGTACACGGCCTGCTAACAATGGTCCATTCTTCCTTCAACCTTTTTTTTTTACCTGGATAGCTTTTCCAGTACAAACTGGAAAAGCAAAAGCAGTACAAAATATTTTACGGTTGTTTTAAGTCAGAAACTAGCAAAACTGCATCCTAATATTTTGCTATAGTCTTTTCTGGCTCAATCAACCATCTCTGCTATATAATAATAACAATAATAATAATGATAATATAATTATAATAATAACAATAATAATAACAATAACAATAATAACAATAATAATAACAATAACAATAATAACAATAATAATAACAATAAAGTAAAGTCAGGGCACATCCATCCAGTCTACTGACTATTTTCGGCCCAGGTTGTGCTGAGTTAGGTGGGCATGTTATGAGTTTTTTTTAAATGCATCAGGGCAGGATGAGACGGGCTTCGTGGAGCCCTGAGTGGTGGCGCCCGATCAGTCTGCGTTAGGCCTCCTGAGAGGGCTGTCTCAGAGGCAGCCTCTCCTGCACCAAACATTTCCACTGCCCATTTGTCTTTGTCCACATGCTTTCATTTCTGCCTCCGCCTCATCTTCGGTACTCGCGTCGGACTCTCCATCTTGTTCGATCCGTTTCTGCTCTCCGTTTTATCCGGGGATTTTGTTTTCCGTTGGCGTACCGCCACAGCGCCCTTGTTTTTCTTCTCCTCCAACTTTCCAACAACTGGAGGCAGAAAGTACATTGACCATGTTCCTCTTGTCTGAATGTTTGTTTAATTCCAGAGTTTATGATTCTACCTGTAACATTCCGGCTTTGAAATGCAGTTGTGCTGCTAGTATTGGCTACAGAGTTGCATTTAAAATCGTGCTAAATAGCAGACATTGTCTGGCACCTTTTCGAAGACTGGCACCTTCTAGTTTTACGGTCCGACAGAAGCAGACTTCGCTAACGTTTTCGGTATTTGGCCTTCATGGGCCCCAGCCTGCACTTGCATCATTTGCAGCTGCGCAGCTTTCAGACCATATAAAGCCACAACCAGCAGATGTTTACCTCTGGTTTCCTTGGAGGAGCTGATTTTTGGCCCTTACCTCATTTTCCTGCTACAAACAGTGAAACGTATATGCCTTTATACCCGTGGCACCTGCCTTTTTTTTTTTTTTGTGCGTGCATGTGTGGAGCAGCCTGTTGTGTGTCACGCCCGGAGGCCGAGCAGATACTCATTTTACTCTTGACTCAAACAGGATGTGATGGCAGCCATTTAGCTGCAGCCCCTTCACGGCCACTCGTGACCACCAGCCCTCTAACCCCTAATGCCTGTTAATGTCGGAGGAATCATGGCGCCTCGGCCTGATTTATGGCCCCACCTGAAAACTGCAATAATAAGGAAATGGAGCGTTCAGGTAGAAAGGATGTTGCCTGCATGAATGTTAGGAAAGTTGCTGGATTTTAAAAACTTTAAAAGGGCATATTTCCCCTCTAGGTTCACAACGTCTCTTGATTGTGGATGGAAAGCTGCACACATGTGACACAGACGGTTGTAGGCGTTGTCACGGTTCCTGCAGCATGATGGTGCAACACAGGTCATCAAAAGAAATCCTCCATCACAAACACACCTGGAGAGCAGCTGGACGCACAAACAGTCCACACAGATCACCGTCACAGAGGCCAATTATGGTTCTGTGTGTGTGTGTGTGTGTGTGTGTGTCCTTTAAGTTTAAGGTCAGAATTGGGTTGAGGTTAAGGTTAGGGTTGGAGTTTGAGTCGAGCATTTCAATGCGAGGGTTCGGGTCAGGGTTGAGGGCAGGGTTTTCAGCCTTACGTCTGAGCTCTCGCAAGATAAAAGTACAATGGTACTTTTTTTTTTCAACTAAGTTCCCCCCAACATGAAAAAAAAAACAAGAAACAAAAAAACCCAACATGTCAGTGTCTCTTACATATAGACATATAGACCAGTATAATTTCTTTAAAACTCTTATGTCTGAACTTCTAGAGGCCTATTTTTAAATATGTGTGTGTGGGGGAGACCATTATTTCTATCCAGACCCTTATTGCCTGGCCACTCACTCATCCACAAACCTTGACTCCATCAGCCGCTTCTGAAATTCAGTTTTTCTTTCAACCCCTCGAATAAAAATTCATATTGATACAGTCTCTGCACCTCCCCCGCCCGCCTCCCCACCAGTGCCCTGTGACGATAAATGACCCACTGTCAGATAACACAATAAAAGGTGGGTTCTGCCTTCTTTAATGACACCCACAGATGCTAAATTCCTTTCTAAATATATTTATTTTAACAGGAATTGTTAAAAAAAAAAAATTCTTTTCTTGGTTCAAGTGAACCCATGTTTTTTTTTGTGTTTGTCTCACACACACACACACGCACGAACACACGCGCGCATACACACACACTTTGTGCTAATTTTCCCTCTTAACTCCCAGCTGAGCCTCAGAGCTGGGCCATTACCCAGAAAGTTCTGGCAGTCCTGGCCCGCCGTCAGTACCCCAGAGAGGCTATCAGACATGCTAATCAACCCAGTGCTTGATCCTGTGGCTGTGACATCTATGGAGCGATCCCATCAGCACAGGACAACTAAAATATACCGCTAAAATACACCTTTTAATATACATCGATCATTAGGCAGTTGGAACATGATGATGTAGGTTGAGATGTCTCTTGTTGAAAGCAATTTATTTCTGCATAAGCTTTGTTCTTGGTCCGTTGTGAAGCTATTTTGATGCAAACTCTTCCTGCATCGCCATCATGGCCGCCTTGTTTCAGAGGCTCGGGGCTCCGCGAGCAGCCAAGGGCAGACCGTTCTGCCGCCGCCTGTTTTCGTGGAGATAATAATTCTCCTATACCCCAAATAGAATTGTATTTTCCATCTCCCTCATCTTCTATCCTTCTCACCTTTACCTTTCATCCCCCGCTCCATCTCCATCCCCCCCCCCCCCCCCCCCCCCCCCCCCCCCCCCCCCGCCGACCGGCAGCCACACGCGCTCCTGCCGCGATGACGGCGCTCCGTCGTGCGGTCAGAGTGCAGGCGAGGGATGGAAGACAAATCCAAACCATCTTATTTCCCCTCTGCTCCTCTCATCATCCCAGATTGATTTTGAGGTTTTTCATCTCTTTCTCATCTGTCTCTTTTCCCTGGAACTACCTGGAATAACCTGGAATCAAGGTCTCTCCCAACTCGATGCAGCATCATTTATTTTATTTCGGTTTTTATCTGGATTTGATGGATGCTCATTTCCTCAATAACCATGATTATGTTATTATGTTGGGGTTTTTTTTCAAGACTTCTCAGACGTTCAGATCCAGATCTGTTTTCGTTAATTCCTCGTGTGTGCCTCCCTAGTGATTGCACCTGATTTTGGGAGGAGTTACAGATTTATAAGCAAGGCGGTCTCCTCTGAAAATCAAAGCAGACAGATGCGTTTACATTTGCATCGCGTTCTGATGAAACTGCACAGAGTGTGTGACTGAAACACACACACGGAGCTGAGACACACTTGGTGTATTTTATCTTTCCACAGTAGCCCAGTTCCACAGCATTAATTTAAAAAGACAATGAAAGTCAAACGCATTCTCGAGGTGTTAAACTATTCATGGCCGATAATCTGAAGTCTGGCAATAGGAAATCAGACAGCATCGCTGCGGTTCAGATAGAACAACCTGTAAATAATTTCTCACATGTAGATGTAAACACGGAACTGCTGTGAAAAATGACACTCATCTCATGGACCTACTCCCTTCACCCCACCTTTTCATTTTCAATTATGAGTCGGAATATGAATCTTTAATAGGATGATAATTGTGCTAGCATATTTGCTGTCACCCACCATTAGGCCAGATTAATTAGCCCATTTACTTTAGTTTAAGAAAGTGTCTGGTTGAGGAATGGGGGCACTGATGGAAGACGGGTGGAGAGGGAGAAGAATCGTCACAATCTGGTGTAAATCGCAGCGCCATCTTTCTTCCACTTTCTCTCCGTCTCTGTTGTCGGCCGCTCCCGTCTCACTTGATCTGTGAGTCTGTTTCATCCGCGTGCGCTCCGCCCTCGCTCCGCTCTCAGCAGTATTTCTGTCTTGCTGTGACTTTTCAAATCTTTGGTGAGGAGCTTGATGGAATCTTGGAGCAGAAACTTGCTCGGAAGTATTAGATCTTTAATTAGCGGTGCAGCGCGTGGTCGTGCCTCGTTCGCGCTAGCACCTTCTCAGAATGGAGGCGTGCTGTGATTAGCTGGATGAAATGATTATCGAACTTTAGAGCTGATGGAACATCCCTGTTCAACTTTTTTTTCTCCTTTTTTTTTCCCCCCCACCTTGTAACTTTGTGCTTCACGGTGAGCTGCACAAAACCCTGAAGATTGCAGCCTGTGATGGAAATGTGTGATGTAAGAGAGAAGTTCGGTTACCTTCACTGCTGCGAGCACACACTCGCAGATGGTGCTGGCTCCAAAATATCTTGTTTTATTGCTGAATCAAGGAGCGGCGTAGAACCTCATTGCCAGATTTGCGAAATACTGGTTTGAAATCAGTTATAAAGTATGGAAATATACATTTTTGTAACTTTTGGATTTATAACTGGTATCATCATATCATTGAAATCTACAGGAATCTGCCTGCTGAGACGTTATAACCAGCTTGCATCAGTCAAAGCCCTGTAAGTTGAGGGCAACTGGAGAAATTTTCATAGTCTTGAGGATATTTCACCACTTAAGGTCAAGATGTGACCTCCTCTGGGATCAGCACCTTTAGGCCTGAGGAAGCCTTTCAGATCAGAGATAAAACATCGGCAGGTACATAAAATAGTACATTTAATTTAAGCCCAAGCACCTTGACGACCCGACTGGGAATTCATTTCAGCAGCTCAAGGAAAAACCCTACAAATACACAGTGATTCATTTTTTTTTTTTTCCCCCTTGTCATTTATTTAAAGTTGAATTATATAAAAATTTGCAGGTGGCTAGATTTATGGCGAAGCCGATATAAAACAATACTTTGTTGAAACATAATTGGCAACAGAATCATTTTAAGTTTGTAATTGATTCTGTTGGTGCGATATGATATTGACTAATGAGGTTTTAATCACTCTCTCCTCCTCAGGATAGATCCTCTGTCTGGCAGCAGAGTACCTGCTCATGTCACCAGCTGTATATCTTCTCAGCAGCCAGTGGGAAATGAGGTCTAATCGGAGGGATATTAAAGTCACAATAGACTGCTCCTGCTATTAGGTCCTGCCAGCCCTGGCCGCCTCTCCCAGCCCGATATCTCTCGCTCTCTGAATATTTATATTCCGGCGTCAGTGGCTACTTGCATCATGCAGCGTGTGCAGTTTTTCCTCGTGCGCACACCCAAGGAGAAAATTTAATCCTCATGTGTGCAACCCTGCAGGCTTATGCTTCTCCTCTGCTCTCCAGGTGCTGTGGGGGCCAGGCTGCTCTCAGGTCAGAGCAAACCCACCAACATGGACGTGGATGAGGAGGAGAATATGAGTGAGTCGACTTGTCCGTCTAAAAACGAGCCTGCTTGCCGTTTAGTTTCCCTCTACTCAGCCTGCATGTTCTGCCCTCTGATGTGTAATCAGTGTGAATGCTTTTACTTGAGCTACAAGAGTATTTCTGCTCTTTGGCATTTATTAACAACAATACATACAATACATAATATTCTACACTTAAATATAATTAAAATCAAAGCAAATTAAACAAAAATCCTCCAAAGGCATGAAAGAAATAGCGGGAGTTTACATTAACACATGCATATTAGGGAACTGTCTTAAATGCAATAAATCTGAGACTCTTTAGGTCATATAAGACTTCCAGGTGTCATATTTTTAATCTTTTTAAAGTCTTCTCCACCCCAGAATGCTAAAATTTAGTTATATTCAGGGTGATACTCACAGGAAGTATAAAGAAATTAACTGTGCCACACTCCAGATCAATGCGCATTGTTTTGTGTTCCATGTCAGACGAGTATTGTTGCAAACTAGCTTCTGGCATCTTTTCAAAGTCTGTGAAACGTTGGAGGATGGATCTCAAGATAGCGTGTGGCGTCTTTCTGTAACTCCAAGGGAAACATCACAGGAAACATGAAGCAAGTCTCAGCTTTCATGTGACATCCTCAGCAGTTCATAGAGTTCTTTAATCGCGCGAATCATCCCGAATCAAAAGCCCTGATTTAAAATAGCCTGCACTTTAAAAAAAAGAGCTCCGAGGAAGCCTTTTTTTATTGTTATTGTGTCTTTAGCTTCTGTAGGATCTGCAGAGTATCTGAGCTCAGAAAGATCCAAGCACACCAGAGCTTTTGACGTTGCATATTTCACAACTTCTGATTACACAAAAGGCGGCATGATAATAGTCAGCACTGCATGCGTGTGTCCTAATTAAATGCTATAGCATGATATAGCAGGTTTTTGTTTTTGTTTTTTGCTTTATCTCTTCTTGAACTTGAAATATTTTATTTGCATACGTCCTACATTGTCCTACCCACACATTAGAGTGTTCAGTGTAAACTATAGTCAGGCTAAAAACTCCAGCTGGATTTGTCCACAACACACAAATTTGACCTACTTTACTGTTTATGAGAAAACACATCCCTGTCCAGTGGTTTAGCCTTTACTCTATTCCAGCTTAACTGCTCAAGCTTCTCATTAGGATGAGAAAGACGTGTTCTGGGTTGGACTGCAATGACTGAATGGCACCTCGTTAAAACCAGGGCGTGATTTTCAAAGTGTTTAAAATGGTTAAACAGCCTTTTCTTAACTTCCCAGCGTGTCGCAGGTCCCAGCTTTAGCTTGTGCGCAGTAGGTGGAGTCCTCACCTCCTGCGTCTTTGATGTTTTCTCCCTTTTGCCTGGTCCTCAGCCCCTCCCCCTGCACTCCCCCCTGCACTCCCCAAACCTGACCTACAACCCCACTCATGCACTCTGCGGCCTCTCTTTCTCCTAAGTACCGCAAGGAGTAACCTATCAAGCCTTTGCTGAAGGATGTTATAAATGAAAATTTTTGCCAATATTCCATCCGCTTTGCTAACTGGATTCAGTGATATGTGTGAGTGTGTGCGTGCGTGCGTGTGTGTGTGCGTGCCCCAGTAGAGCAGGTTTCTGACACTGCACTTTGGAACGAGCATTTGACGCGTGAACACATCTAATTTCACCGTGGGTACTCAAGCAATTAAAAATTGATGGAATTGATGATAAACAGCTCCGCGTGCGTCTAAGCGTCTGTGTCGAGCGTTGATGTGTGTTCCCATTTGCGGGTATTTCTGTTTGAGTACCCAACCGGAAAATGTACCATAGCTGTTAAATCTGAAAAGATGTTTCTCTCCCTAAAAGACCTTTCATGAGACTAACATAAAAGGTTAATTCTGTCAGCGATAAGATGCAACCAGACATAAAATGATGCCTTGTCAGTCGGCTCAATACCCTCTTTTCCAAAACTGCATCGCTCTAGTATTTGTATCTGTCATGAGTTTCTACTTTTACATCCGATTTTATGTGTTCAATTGAAATGGAGCCTTGGTGTGATATTGGAACACAAATCATTAGTTCAGTTGCAAAGAGTGATAAAGGAATCTATAAATTTTGCATTTACAAGATCCTGCAACGAAGGCGTTGTAAGTTACTCTTTCTGGGCACCGCAGGTTCAAGCAGCACTGATGTTAAGGAAAACCGAAACCTGGACAACCTGTCCTGCAAAGAAGGGGTGGGGGTGGCCGAACAGCTCCCCAATGGAGGCGGCCTGGGCAGTCGAAAGCGCCCCCTAGAGGAGGGAAACAATGGGCACGCGCACTCAAAGTTCCGGACCAAAAAGCGCAAGAAAACACCTGGGCCGGTGCTGCCAAAGAACGCTCTGATGCAGCTGAACGAAATCAAACCGGGCCTCCAGTACAAACTGCTGTCCCAGACCGGACCAGTCCACGCACCGGTCTTTGTCATGACCGTGGAGGTCAACGGACAGATTTTTGAGGGCATGGGCCCGACTAAGAAGAAGGCCAAGCTAAATGCAGCCGAGAAAGCGCTGCGTTCCTTCGTCCAGTTCCCCAACGCCTCAGAGGCTCACCTGGCCATGGGCCGAACGCTAACGGTCAACACAGACTTCACGTCCGACCAAGCCGACTTCCCTGACATGCTCTTCAACGGCTTCGAGACACCGGCCACGCCCGAGGAGTCCTTCTATCTCGGCTCCAATGGTAGCAGCTCCTTGAACTCGCTAGGGGAGTACCCGCTGCCCACCCCACCCGGCAGCAACCTGGCCCAGGCCCCGCTGCCCCCACCGTCAGCCTTCAGCTCCCCCTCCAGCGGCAAAAACCCAGTCATGATCCTCAATGAGCTCAGACCAGGCCTCAAATATGACTTTGTCTCAGAGAGCGGCGAGAGCCACGCCAAGAATTTTGTGATGTCGGTCACGGTGGATGCTCAGACGTTTGAAGGCTGCGGTCGCAACAAGAAGCTGGCCAAAGCCCGGGCGGCTCAGGCCGCCCTGTCAGCCCTCTTTAACATACAGCTAGACCAGACACCATCCCGCCAACCCATCCCCAGAGAGGGCTTGCAGCTTCACCTCCCCCAGGTAAGATCATTCGATACTTTATCGTTTCTGGAAGAAACTCAATTCCAACACAACGCAAAGTTCATCACACACGTTGTTTTTTTGTTATTATAAAGAACGGGGATCATTTTTTTTCCTACTTTTGGTCACGCCTGTCTTCGTCTGAGCGCTTAACGTTCCCGCTTATTGTACCCCAAGATTAAACCTCCGACGCGACCTTGGCATTTGAAAGTCAAATGATCTGGCTGCGAGTGGGTGACTCCAAAGTAGCAGGGAAGTAATATTGAGCTAATCTCTTTAATTTGCAGCCATCCAGCCATCATCGCTCCTCCCGTGCTTGTCATCATTTTCCATCACATTAGCGGTATGATAAAGATCCAGGAAGAGACGGGGGCTGTCCAAGAACAAAGGACGCATAGCTCAAATGAAGCCTTTTTTTTTAGAGTATAGTTTGCAGTTTGACTCTTTTGGGGCGTTTATTTGTGCTCCACTGTCAGACGGGAGAAGGTACATTAGAACAGACATGGTTTGCTGAAACAGCGTCATTTTTACGCTGTAAGGAGCACCTTGGGGGGGTCAGCCTAGCGGCAGACTCTTTGACAGGCACACTGATGAAGCCGACACGTCTGCCAGGAGCTTTGCTTTGTGTGTCCGTGTGTTCTCCTGTAAACGCCTGCGTGTGTTTCCAGGTTCTGGCCGATGCCGTCTCTCGCCTGGTGGTGGATAAATTCAGTGAGCTCACAGACAACTTTACCTCTCCCCATGCACGAAGGAAAGTCCTGGCGGGAGTCGTCATGACAACAGGTAGATTTGCACCGGTTTTGCGCCCAAAACATGCTGAGCTGACAGCCTGTTTGAGGTATAACGCAAAGAAAAAGTCAAGTTGCAAGGCTGCCTGTGACCACAGATTTGTCCATCTCGACTTGTTTGTCCTTTAGCTAATGCGTCTTTCTTCTGTCTACCCCCGACAGGCACAGATGTGAAGGAAGCGCAGGTCATCTGTGTCTCCACGGGAACAAAATGCATCAACGGTGAGTACATGAGCGACCGCGGCCTGGCGCTGAACGACTGCCACGCTGAGATAATCGCCCGACGCTCCCTCATCAGGTACCTCTACTCCCAGCTGGAGTTCTTCCTCAGGTCAGTGGACAGCCGTCCCGTGTCTCCCTATTGATCCGCTAACATTTATTTGCACCGCCTGAGTACATGCTTGAACGTGCACATTTCAGTAACCCGACACTAAATCTGCTGTTTGCCCGTCGCCTCAGCAACAACAAGGAGGACCACCAGAAGTCCATATTTGTCCACTGTGAGAAGGGAGGCTACAGGTTAAAGGACAATGTTCAGTTTCACCTCTACATCAGCACGTCGCCCTGCGGAGACGCCAGGATCTTCTCTCCACACGAAGCTGGCGTCGAAGGTACCGAGCGCTGCCTCCCTGTTTCTTCTCTTTGCTTTTTTTTTTTATCATTTATTTTCCCCAAATTTGATGCGTACGTTTCCTACCGGCTCATGCTCCGTTTCATTTAATTAAAATTTTACTTACAAATGCACATTACGGACGCATCAAAAACAAGGCTGAAGTAATTAGAGCTTTTTGTGCCTCGCCGCCTGGCTCTATCAGCCAGCTCACCCACACTGTCTGTCTGATTAACCTCCCTCTCACTCCTGTCAAAGTATTTTCCGTCGCACATGGCAGACTGAATAGGAAACATCCACACTCAATTAGTCGCTGAATAGCACCCGTCTAGTCAGAAAACATTGATAACATAATAACAAATAATGGGTCACGCTTTTGTGGAAGTCATTTTTTCTGCTTCCGTTCCTTTCGTTGTCTTGTCACGTTGAGGACACATTTGCATGTAGATTAAGACGCTTTTGCAGTGTTTTTAACCATCCGTTTGTGATTTCTGCCCCGCTTATTCTCATTTCTGTCTCTTTTACCTGTTTTTCCCCCCCATCTGCTCTCTCCTTTTAGATCAGGGAGACAGACATCCTAACCGGAAGGCACGGGGGCAGTTGAGGACCAAAATTGAGTCGGGGGAGGGGACCATCCCTGTGAGGTCCAGCAACACCATCCAGACATGGGACGGGGTGCTACAAGGGGAGAGGCTGCTGACCATGTCCTGCAGTGACAAGATCGCAAGGTAGTTTTCTGTTTCGGTGTATTTATAGTTTAGAATAACTTTCTCACACTCTCTAAGGTGCCTCTGCTTACCTCTCCTCCTCCTCCTCCTCCTCCTCATTCCTCCATCTTAGACAGAATTAGACCGACATGCAGTGTAATTTATTGATGCTAAAATGCATATTTTACTCCTTATCCTTTACATATTTCATTCTCCTTTAATTGTCTAACTCTTGCAGCCACGCTCGATGCTCTTTTTGGATATTTTATTCACTCCCACGTCCGTGAATCACATTATTACTTACTGCCATTTCAAGTGTATCATTTCTTCAGGCAGCGTCAGGGACAGCAGCATTGATGGATCGTCTGTCCCTGGGCGGTTTTCTCCCCCCACCCCTCCACAACACATCATTGCGTCTTTAGTCTCTGTCCTTGTTCAAGGCAACATGTTGCCTCCCCTGTAAAGAATGACAATTCACTGCCATAACTCATCTCCCACCTCACCTTCTCCTCTGTCCGGGGTGGTGAATCACGCTCGGGTGCTTACATTTCCAGCAGGTTAACTGTGAGGCGCCCACGTGGCCGTCATGCCTTTTCTTTGCTGACAGTTTTTACTAGATGAGCTGCAAACTCTCGATAGCCTCAAGCTCATACGGTGAACATGCAACCGTTCCCATTTGAGATAAAGAACGGGTTTTCTGTCTCCACTCTGGAGGTAGAACCGAAGCTTCTCACTCATGACAGTTGCTAACCAGGTGAGGAGCCCCCCCCCCATCCCCCTTGTGAGAGATCGTTAGTCTGCCGCTGA
>BJFM01002546.1:50816-81488 GCA_016586285.1 Arothron firmamentum
CCCCCCCCCCCCCCCCCCCCCGTCGCCATTTCTCCAGCATCTGATTACGTGTCTGACTGGTTCTGTGTGTAAATGTCTCCGCACACACGGTAGCAAATCAGACAGCACAGCAGAGAAGCGGAGGGATGTTTGACGGGAATTAAAGCGAATGAGTCTGAAAATCACGGCAACCTGCGCCGAGAGTGTTTTCAGTCCTTTTGTTGGGGAAAATGTGTGTGAGTGCACGTCCACGGTCCAGGATATTATGAGGCTGTTTGCTGAATGTGTACTGCTTGCAGCTATGAATTTAGAGGTTTCATTTACCCCCTCCCTCTGTTTTTCACGCCATCTCACGCTCTCCCTCACATACACATTCAGAGAATATTGGATATGGAAACAACAGTTTCTCTCAGTTGCCTGAAGTCTTGTTTCTCCTTGTTCTCATAATGGGTCCAAGCTGGTGGATTAACTGTGAAAGGGAGGGTGGGGATTGATACTTTTCTTTTTTTTAGATCGTGTTTAAGGGCTCCAAATATTTTTATGAATTTATTCGTCAAATTTAGTTATATTCCTCTTTGAATTACATCCAATTTGGGTGTAATTCAAAGAATTGCTCAAAAAGGAAAAACTTTCAGGAAAACTTAGTCATCAGGCAAAAGGTCAGGGTTTATGCACAGTTGGGTTGATCGTAATCACACGCCAGCAGAGGTGTGAGATGAGGTTCCATCAAGAAGAGGGTCTTCTGAAGGATCAGCTTTCACAGTTGAACGTCATCGTGATCTTGACAAGCACCTGTAAATTTTCACCTAAAAAATAAGTAAATAAATACTCGGATACACTCTGGCTGTACTGTTCTCCAAATGTTCCCTTTACATCTCAGTTCTTTTCCTTGACACGGGAGGCTGTAAAAATAAGTTTTTTAAATAACCCCTTAAATCTGTTTTCCTCACCTGTTTCTCTGACAGGCACCCCACCAAACACACACACACACACACACACACACACACAAACAAACACACACGTTTCACAATTCCGCCATCATTCGTTGTCTTTGACTGCCCCTCCCCTCGCAGACGATGCTTCACAGACCATGTCAATGGGAAAATGTCTTTAGAGAGATGGATAATAACGGAGTGGGGGAATATAACTTTTTTCTCCCATATAATTTTGATACCTCAGACGGTGCACCAGTGTGAGCGATCAAGTGTGGACGATTGCATTGGTGTTAAATTCACTAACGCATGATCCTATACTTGTTTATTCCCATGTTTAATAAAAGTGTTGTTTTGGTTATTCCTTTTTAAGTTTTGTCCGACTTGTCACTCAATTTACAGTGTTTTAAATGTGGAAATGTAGAAGAGGTGAACCACCCACCGTGCTGTGTGACTGGCCTGTTGATGAAGTTCACGAGTAAAAAAACCAACAGAAAACATAGTGATGCTTTCATTTGTTTGTTTTTTTTATGCATACCTTTTTTGTTTTTTCTCTTGTGCTTTTTTAGGTGGAATGTTGTGGGCATTCAGGGCTCTTTGATGAACTACTTCATGGAGCCCATCTACTTCTCCAGCATCATCCTCGGCAGTCTTTACCACGCGGACCACCTCTCCAGGGCCATGTACCAGCGCATCGCAGACATCGAAGACCTTCCCCAGCAGTTCACCCTCAACAGGCCTCTGCTCAGCGGTCAGTCCCAGCTTCTGTGTGCAGTAGAAATGAGAGTGGGGTTCATATCATAAATAAAGCTCAGGTATGAACTAAGAATAACTACATTTTAAAACCTGTTTAATGCAGAAAACTAAAAAAAAAGAAAAGAAATAAGAACACTGAAACATAATCCGAGTGCGTATCAACCCAGTTTAATGGGAAGAACATTACGTGAGCAGTGGCTGGATGCTCCTCCTGCTCCTCCTGCTCCTCCTGCTCCTCCTGCTCCTCCTGCTCCTCCTCTCTGGTTGCTCACTAAATGGTGGGTAAAGGATGTGACGGTGGGAGGTTATTAACCTTTTACGCTTAAGAGAGTTTTTAGCAGCGAGCCACCGTGCGAGTGGATCACCCAGAATTTCATCCCCTTTAAATCATCTTCTGCCACAAGTGCTGCCAGATGGAACCAAGGAGCTTAATGCACACATACACACACATTGTACACACAGAGGACAGAACACTAGGATTTATGGCTTCCATATAGCTCCCCATTTACGCTCCGGGCTCACTGAAGGCTGATGGCCCAGAGGGGGCAGGTGGAGAGCAGGCTCTGACCTCCGTCCTCCTGGGTGGATGATGTTTTGTAACTACTCAGCTGGGGGAAATGAAGGGATGGGCTGTCAGCTGCTGATACCTCATCTATTTTTTAATAAGTTTCTGGGTCTCACAAAGGAGATGTTGAGGAAGGACAAAGGAAAATGTTTTTGACCTTCTGGTTTGGGTTTTAGTTTTTCTTTTGTTTTAAATAGGAGATTATCCGGATCCTGTTAGTCACTTTTCTGCCTCTGAAGTTGTACATTGGGTTTCAGGTATTAGCAACGCTGAGGCCAGGCAGCCTGGGAAGGCACCCAACTTCAGCGTGAACTGGGCGGTTGGGGATCAGGGGCTGGAGGTGATCAACGCAACCACAGGGAAGGACGACATGGGCCGTGCCTCGCGTCTCTGCAAGAACGCCCTGTACAGCCGCTGGGTCCGCCTTCACTCCAAAGTAAAGACACGATTATTAGCGTAAATAATAAATGTTGTGCATTTATTGTCAAGTCCGCTAGAAAAACCCATTATACGAGGGTGTGTGAGATGCTTTCACCTGCAGCTATGTAATATTTGGAGCAAAACAGCACCAAATCTGTATTTTCATTTCCGGTGTCATTGTCTGACTTTTGCTTCCCTTTCAGCTGTCGTCCATCTTGTCCAACAAGATGTTGAAGCCCGGCTCGTACCACGAGGCCAAGCAGGCGGCCTCGGAATACCACTCTGCCAAGCAGGCGCTCATCAAGGCCTTCCACAAGGCCGGACTGGGAGCCTGGGTAAAAAAGCCCATTGAGCAAGACCAGTTCACCCTCAGCTCCTGATCCTGTCCTCAGAGCAGCGGACCCCAACCCCCCCCGGACCTGGCATTCATTAGGAATGAATCCCCCCCCCTGCCCTCTTAACGACAAGCCCACAGACACTTACCTCCGTCCCACGTATCGGCGTGCATGTGCACTTTGTGCTTGTGGAAATGAACGTGCATCGTTTCACAAACCACCCGTAGCTCATCGATCGGACCCCACCTTCACTGTGGCTCGTCCCACCATGTTTGGTTATTTTCCTTTTTCGATCCTAGTTTTTTTAATTGGCTGTATTTTCTTTCAAAAAACTGGAATCTTTCGTTTAAATTAAGTTTTGTGTGGTTCAACGTGTCTTTAGCACTGTGGCGTGCCGTCGATTTAGGGTCCACCCAAGCCAGAAACATTAGATTTGTTCCATAAACCATGTGTGTGGACCTGGGGGGGGTTGAAGAAAACCTTTGATTTTTCTTTGAATAAACGTTCATCAAACTTCAGGATGTAAATGTTATGTTGAATAGAGAGAGGGAACTGTCATCTAACAGATAATGTGGGTTTCCTGGTCTGCTTCTGGAGGAGACTTCATGAAAAAGTGCACCGTGCAGCTGTTACCCTCAGCAGTTCTCCAGGAAGTTCTTTTAGTCTCATTCATTCCATACCGGAACCACAAGGGGACCTCATCGTCACCTCCCGACCCCTCGCCTCCCCTGGGGTGAGCTCCGGGAGGTGCTGCACGTCGTGCTCTCCCTCTCGATCTTGAGCCATGGCTTTGCATGGGAACAAAACTGGGAACCCTTTAGAACAGACGACAGGTGTGGGAGAGCTTCCACCACGTGACTTATCTCTGAACGGATGCCAGCATCTTCCTCCACAGGCAGCTTTGAATCCTCCTCTCTGGGTTTTCCGCTTCCTCTGGAGCGTTTTTCTTGTTTTTGTCTCCATATTTCGGGCATTTACGGGACAAAGGTCAGCACTGCGTTGAAAATCGACATCGCGAGGCGGAGCTTTTTTTGTAATTCGTGGCAGTGGACCCATGTCAGTCGTGACTGTAAATAGGCGGCCCGTCTGTGGACTGGATGTCACCTGCACTCTGAGATGCAACCGCGCTTCGGCCCCTCCGCGCCATCCTCTCTGAGGAACAGTGACCTGCACTCCCTGTGTGAACAGCAGTAGATTACAGCCAAACATGTGTCTCTGTGAACGACCCCCCCCACCACCACCCCCGTCTGCCCTGCCGCAGTTACAGCCCGAGCACATAAACGTCCACGTTTCAGATGTGTATCCGCAGTCGGTTCCTGCAGGGAAACGTGTGTGTGTGTGTGTGTGTGTGTGTGTGTGTGTGTGTGTGTGTGTGTGTGTGTGGACGGACATCCAGCGCACTCCGATGTCAGTGATCAAGTGTATTCTGTAGAACTCTTCACCAAAGAAAACGATGTCCATGTTTGTTTTTTAAAGCCCTCCCTCCCTTTTATGAACCAGCCCTTTACCGTTGTTTTGTACGCGGTCTGAAATCATTAGACTTGTTCCAAAAAAAAACAAAACAACAACAACAACAACAACAAAAAAATACCTGCGTCACGGTCGTTGTCGGGGCGGAAATGAACTCATGTGTAGCTGTCTCTTGGGTCGTTTCCATCTCTAGTCAGTATTGCTGCGATGTAATAGTTTGATGTATATAACGAAAGAATGAGAAGATGTGAATCCTGCCCATCCTGATCGGTCCGCCCTCGCCACGGTGGGGTCGTGACGTCTACACCAGACAGCATGGCGCCACCCTGATTTCAGTTGTAGCCACGTGTATTTTTTTTCCAAGACATGTATACTGTATATGCACTCTAAGGTGTCCCAGCCAAACCTCCACCAGCTTGCATGTGTGATGTCATGTATTTACACTGTTCCCAACATGTTTTGGTCTTTCTGACACGTGTGAAAGACCCCCTGTGAAGTCAGAAACAATATCCCCGATGTGTCCATGTCAGGAGCGTGTTTCCCCTCCCTCTGCAAAGCTGTCTGAGGAGTGTTCTCCGTCTGTTTGCCCCCCACAGAGACCGCCGGCCCCCCCCACTCGTTCTGTGGACTGCACTAAAGATGTCTACTGATGATGTCATGGTCTAACCCCGCCTCTCTTCCGGGATTAGATGAAAACCTCTGCTCGCCTGCCTGTGAAAGCCCCAGCCTTGCAGTCCTGTCTCTCCCTCTCTTATTTTTATTTATTTGGGGGTTTTTTCTGTGGGCTGTGGCTCCGGGGTCGTCTGGGAGGGTTTGCCCATTCAGGGGTTTTTAACCCAGCCCTCTCCCCGTTTCCTCCAGCCGCCCCCGTGTGTGAAGAACCTCCACGGACGGAATCCACAGCCCTGCATGATGTACCGACACCGAAGCTGCACCTCGCATGACGACAAACTTTTAAAGGACTTACATAGAAAAAAAAGGCTAAAGATAGATATATACAATCTAAAAAAGAATAAAAGAAGAATAAATGAGTTCTTAGTTTACTTTTGCACATTGTTGGCCTTCTTTTCGTGTTTTGACTGTCTGTTGTCGTAAGTTGTTGTTGTTATTTTAAGTAATTAGTCTTAGAATCACGTTTCCAATTATTTTGGGAGTATTGAGCCGATCAGATTGCGAACAGCTTCATTCCGCCTGTGCAGCTCAATCAGAATGGACGGACGCCACCGTTGCTCTTTCTTCTTTTTTACCTTTCAGAAACATTTATCCCTAAGGTGGTAAAGCCCAGATGAGCACGCTAAGACTTGCCTGCTGGGAAATATGACCGTCACATTTGTCTCCCATAGCAACCAACCCAAACATGTAAGTACAGGACAAGTACAGTTCAGCTTCTCGTATATCCTGATGTTTGTCACTATCTGTACATGTGGTGGGCTTGTTTGCTAATGTTCCTACCAACACAGATAATCATACATGTTTGTCTGTTATTGAAATATAATAAAAGGATATTTTCTTTGGAACAGTTGGCAGAATGATGAAATGAAGCCAAAAGTTCCAGAAAATACAATTATTTGTTGGTTTCTAAACAAAAGAGGGGGGAAAAAAAGGCTACAAAATCTTTTGACCTGCCACCTCTTCAGTTTCAGACTTTATGATCAGTGATGTCAGGAAATCATTTCCCTTTTGATGGTCTGGTTAGGTTCAGACTCCCACAGATGAATGATTCATCAGTCCCCATCATCATCATCATGCTGATGTCCTCCCACAACCATCAGCAGGCAAATTCAGATAAAGACGGTTCAGAAGCTGCCTGCTGCTCGTCTAAACATCAGCATTATCACATCTGTCAGGACACCAGCAGGAGTGACGCTCGGGCAGACGCCAGGAAGCTCCCTCCCGTCTGACAGCCGCTGCAGCCAACACCCGCTGCTGCGGTTTGAGCATCACCTTTTCAACCGAGCTCCCCCGGAGGACTGGACTCCGAGCCCGGTGCTTCAGAACGCCCAGACGTCGGCGTGCAGCAGGCAGAAGAGCCGAGGCCGGTGAGGCCGCCGGGCGCTCCGCAGCGCTCGGGGGGTGAGAGCGAGGGCAGCAGCCTGTGCCCCTGAGAGAAATGACAAATCATTAGCTGTGGCCCGGAGGTAGATGGGAGCCGCGCTCTTTCAAGGCCCGCATTTCCATTCCAATTTTCTGCTCAACAGAGTTGACGTCTGTGACGAATCGCACGGTAAGACCGCGCTCAGCCTCGGCCCGGCCGCGGCCCCCCTGCTGTTCTCAGGGTGGGGTACCTCTGTGACCTTGTGTGTGCACACTCATGGCGTTGAAGGCGTCACGGCGACCAAGGCCAAGAGCCGGGGGGGGTGGGGTGGGGGTGGGGGGGTCTGGCTGTAACACCTGATGAAATATCCTGATTCAAAGTGAAGACATGAAAAGAAATAATGACACCAAAAACAACTTTATTCACACCGTTAATAATATGAGGGGCAGCTCTGACATCTGTCTGCTCTCCAGTAGCTGCTCCTCAGTTTGTGTGTGTGTGTGTGTGTGTGTGTGTGTGATGTTTGGACGTAAACCAGTATAAAACCAGCAGCTCCGTTACTAGCCCGGTCTCAATGCGGTTGCTCGGTTACATGATCCGAAAGCAACAATATCTCAACTTTCAGTTTATATCAGCTGAGCTTTAAGCAGCAGCTATAACAAGGTGCTGCAGGTGAAATTAATTGACGTAGGTTATTACAGAACTCTGTGTGTGTGTGTGTGTGTGCGTGTGTACGGGCTGAGCAGAGAGGAGAACGTGTCAAGAGGAGCCTCAGACTGAGCTTATCTGTGAGCTCAGGCCTTTCTTTGTCACAACAGCTCTTTTCTGACGAGGACTCTTTGAAACTGACAGAATAATTAAATCGGAGGGAGGCCGGAAAAGCTGACATTTGCATTTTGACCTTTTTGATTTACAGTGCGAAAATTGCTCGTTTCCTGCGGAATACATTATACCTGTCTGCCCTCACGCTTTTGTGCATGTGTGAGCGCGTTTAGCTGGCTGTTACACGCCGAGTGTGTGTATATATGTGACGTGCATCTGCATACAGGTAGAGTGTGTGTGTGGGAAGGGTGAGAGTAGATTTATGCCATATTACTGGGCCCCTTCTTCATTAAGGAGCTGTTTTCCAGTAAGCGGACTCTATTTGAATAGATAAATTGTCCAAACGGAGTGCAAACGGCAGCTAATCGCTGGGTGTCCTTGTCACGGGCCTCCTCGCCGCCAAAGTCAAACAGAGCAACTTCAATGTGTGTTCAGGAAATGTACTGGCAAATTTAAGGTTTCCCACTTTAATTTGACTCCTGTAGTAACTCTGAAGGACATGAGTAATAAGGAATAATAGGTTATTTTCTGCATCTAGTGCAGGCGCCATGCATCATGGGAGATTTGTTTTTTTCAATGGACTCATCTTTCGTGGCCAGTGGAATTAGCACACGGATGACGTCTTCTGTGGGTGGAGCGCAGACATTTCGTACCTGGATCATGAAGCCAAGTGAGGACATTTTGGCTGGTCCTCACATCAGTGGGCTGTTTGAGCCTCTCCAGCTGCCCTCAGGACGGCCCGGCTTTCTCCGTGCACAACCGTCCAAAATGTCTAAACTGAGCGCTGCATTGTAGATTTGCCAAAAAACTGTCAATTATTGATTCTCTAAGATTAAAACTCTCTCTAGTGACCATTAGGTGCTAAACATGAGTCTCAACCCGCTCATCTGCACATGTGGGATGCGCGTGGAAGCAGCCCACCACCAGAGGGCATGGGATTAATTCATCCTAAATATCACCCCCTGCTTCTGCAGGTCTGCAATATAAATATAAGTCGTATCTAGCAAAGTGATGTTCATATTCCTGATGCTCTGTGGAGGAAACTGAAAGTTGAAAGTATCTTTCGCTGCAAACAGCCGGGCTGGGAGTCGTCAGGCACCAAATAGGAAAACAAATTTCTGAGTTATAAAAATATTTTGATGTAACTCTACTTGAAACCAAGAAGCAGAACTAGTTAGAAAACCTCCAGAGTGTATGAGAAATCATCAGGGGTCCTTCTGCAAGTCAGAATTCTGAAAAACATGAGAAATAATAACATCGCTGCTTCGAATGCTTGAGAAAATGTAGGAAAACACAAAGTGGAAATGATTCAAATGGGGTTTCATCAATTCCCTTGAACATTCAAACAATGATAATAATACCAGAAACAAATACCCATGACCTATTTAGAACACTTTCAACATTTCTCTTAAGTCAAAGGATTGCAATAAATAATAATAACAACAACGGGGATATGATGCTCGTTAAAACAGTAAAGCTTCAGAAGGTTGACAGTGTTGGAGCTTCTGTCACCCCCGTCGGCACCATTCAGACTGTTGTTCTCTCTGGAGGTGAAGGCGCAGCGTGTCTTTCCCACAGCTTTAATAAAGAAAACCATCTCATTCATCCTTGTTGTGACGGCGCAAGTCTGGCTCTGCGCCCACTGCAGCGACCGCCTTCTGCAGAGTTTGGAAATGGCGTTAAAGCCTCAAGATGGGCAATTTAACATCCATAACAAAGGCTGAGAAAATAGAGAGAGGTTTATTTATTCACTTTGTTTCTGTCTGCAAATCGAATTATGTGTCGAATTGTGTGTGGTGTTTGCAAAACAAAAAAAAAAAAACGTGGTCGTGAAATCCGCATTTTTGCACTATACTGACACCTAGTGGTTAAAATACGCCACGCTCGGACATTTATCCGGTTGATATTTTTTGATATTTTATTTCACTGTAAATCCATGAAAATCGATTTCAAACTATTTCTGAAAGCATCAATTAACGATTCCAGTGTTTAATCCAGACACGTCTAGAGGTCATGGAAACCGTGTCAAAGTTCAGCGTGTAACAGAGCTTTGGCTTTCTTCATACTCTCCAGCACTGATGAAAAGCAAAACAAAAATATAAACATGATAAACACCTTCTTTTCTGTTCCTGTGCTGCATTGCCATAAATTGACAGAACAAAGGTCACTCACGGTCCGCCATGTCACCAGGCTCGTAGGTGTACCAACGATTGCTGTACTTTCCTCTGATTTCTGTGCGCACAGTCATACTTGGATCTGCAGAATGAGTTGAAAAAACCAGAAATGTGTCTGCACTGAAGCTGCTGGTTTATTATCGGCTGACTATTATGTCACCCATACCAACAAAGAGGATTCTGGGAACATAATAGCCATCAGGGGCCATATTCTGGTCCGATGTCTCCTCCTATTGTGGAAGAAAAGTGCACGTTATATAAAAGAGATGCTGCGCTTTGCTTCTTTTATGCACCTTTTACGTGAAGCAAAAGTGGTCAGTGTTTACCTACCACCAGGTTCAGCATGACAAAATCTTTGGCCATTTTCTGGATGGATTTTTCATCAGCAAAAGCCTTTTTCAGTGCTGTGGGGAAGCCAAACAGGAGATAATGTTTTCAGTTCTTTGTAATCTCACAGGCTGTAATTCTGACAGAGGAGGCAGGTTTATCATAACCTAAATGAGGGTTTGTGTGGTTTATTTTCAGTTTAGGCAAATATGTGAACAAAAGCCAGAATCCTTCTTTTTTGCTTTTGCCGCAGGTGGTCTTTATTGTTTACGTGCTGTAGGAACAGCAGTTCCTCCACAGAACCAACTGTGTGACTGATGATATCCAACAACTTTCTCCTTCACAGGCGCTAAAGAACACACCCATTCCGTTCCTCTGTGACACCAAGCCCAGCTCTGGGTCGGACTGGCAGCGGGCGATCTGCTAACCTGTATTTCTGCATTGATATTTTTTCCAGTGGGAGAAAAACAGCCACGGCGCCGTACCTTGACTGAACTGGCAGTCCTCTTTATGATGGATGACCATCAGGGGCTTCTGACTGTGAGAACAACCACAGAGACACAACTCAACACATTCCTCAATACAATGAGCACAGTGACGGGCGTGAACATAGTCTTGCACAACACAAACCCTGAGATTTTTAAAGCCCAGCAGATTTTAAAAGAATAACAAGAACTTGAATATAATCTCACAAAATTTGTAATATACGATTATACAAGAATTCTGCATCATATTGTACAGTTTTACTAAACACAGAATCATTCAGTTAATTCAATCATCCATAATTAGACAGCAAATTTTAAACCTCTCTCTTCTGACTAGAGCTCATGATGTAACAAGTCTTGTGGGAAAAGAGTGGTAGGTCTTACCTTTCAACCATCTTTGACAGGGCCTCTTCATAACTTTTGGCCCACTCAAGACTCTCCCCCCATCCTGTGGGACAAATCAGCTCTGCATCGCCATCATTTTCACAAAACGTACATTTTGTCATTGAGCGGTGACCCACCTCTTGCCAGGGATGGTTTTGGAGCCGGTTTGGTCTTTTTCTGCTTCCCAGCGCGGGCACAGACGACACAGAGCGCAAGTACCAAGACCCAGCGAAGCATGGCTTTCTGTCCTCAGAGCCAGCTGCAGCGGCACTGAAAACACTGACACATTCACAGGAGTCTGGCCTTCCTTGGGCCTCTTTAGCCTGTGCATACTTCACCATACAGGTTTGACAAGGCTGCAATTCAGACGACTGTCAGTACAATACAAATCTGATCCTGTTATTAAAAGCTCCAGCTGCATTCATGCATTCAGATTTATGACTAGCTGTTATTCTATAGCAGATTTATTTCAATAGTTAAGCACATGACGGTACACTTACTATAAATGTAATTTGGAATGAACACTCAAAATCTGACAAATTAAATTATAATGACACATTTCCATCCAAGATTCCTAATATGTTTTCTATGAAAGTGTCCTTCAGCAGATATCTTATCCAAATAGCTTCCAACAAGCATCTGTGCTCATCCTTATTTTTAGTAGTATTTAGCAGTGCACCAAACAGGTACACCAAAGCACAATACCAGAAAATACTGCATGGCATAATACAAAAAAAGAACATGCATATCCACCTTGGTGGAGCCGGCGTTTGTCTCTCTGTCTGACTGTCTTTCTGAATGAATATGATAACTTATGAAAAGTTATGAGGGGATTTTAATGAGATTTTCAGAAAAAGTTGACAATGAGCCAAGATCAAAGGCCAATGGGCTTTGATCATAAAGCAACCTACTATGCCATGTAACCTTGCCTCTATATTATATACAGTATCTGGATCCAGGAATTATTCTTTTTTTTTTTTTTTTAAGTATTCTTTATCAATGCTGGAGGTCTGTAATTTCCCAGAGCTTTTGTAGTTTGTTTCTTTGATCTATATTTTTGCTAATTGTTAATGTTACTATGGTCACAGATAGCGCCTAGCAACCAACTCCTGGCGCATGCGCACTCATCCACAAGGATGCCATAGAAGAGCAGCAACGAGCTCACCTCAAACCTCAAGTTTTTTTTAACTGTTTTTTTCATTGTTTTTAGTTTCAGTCACAGATTTAGTCCTTCGCTTACAGCCATGAATGCAGCTGTGGTGAAAAAGACGCAGGACACGCTGGGTAAAGTGATAAAGAAGCCGATCCTCACGGAGAAACTATTAAACAGGCCGCCTTTTCGGTTCCTGCGGGACATTTTCGTTGAGGTAAGGCTGGGATGGTGGATTGGTCCATAAAGTTAGCCAGTTTTTAATGGTTTTGATAACACGCTGCCACGAATTTTCGGTGAATGCGTAAACAGCTACAGTTAGCCCGTGCTACTACCGGCTAACTGTTAGCTGATAGTAATATGCTAATGAAATATAGCTAATCAAGAGCGTTTATGGTAGCTATTTGCAGTGGATAAATCATGAAACCGTTAAAGAATGAATTGTTAGCATTCAAGCTTTAAGTTTTCTTGGGGATCGATAAAGTATTTCTGAGTCTAAGGATGCCGAGTGGATTTGCTAGCTAGCTAGTTATGTTTCGGTGTATATTTAGCGTCGTCTCGTTGCTAGGCACGACCTGAGCCCAGGCAGGGATCAGCCGACTAATTATATCTTTTACAAAAATAATTGTCATTAAGAAAGTAGTTGGAAACTATCGTGAAATCGTTTTGTTTGTTTGCTATATTGATTTCAGGAAAACAAATACAAATGGATGAGATTTGACAATTTACGTTAGATAAATGAACGTGTTGATGCAAACGTCCTTTGACACAAGGTGCCATGAGAAATAAAATCTGTGTCACCGTATTAAGCCAAAGTGATTATTTAAAATCTCATATGATTCTCCACTTCACCTTTAGTGTAGGATCTCACTACAGGCTCATGTTTCTTTAATAAGCCTATTACACTGTGGCTCTGTATGGCTGTGTTTAACTATAAGGATGTGAAGGTGAGTCCATGATTGTGTAATCATTTTAGCTGTGTTTTAGATGTTTAATATTATACATGATCTGAACTATTTTCTCATCACTTTCAGGTCATAAAGAACACAGGATTCATGAAAGGCCTGTATGAAGAAACGGAACTAAATTCAGATGCTCAGGTAAGTTATTTGTGACTGTAGGTATTTTAGTGATGATAATGTTTTTGAGAACAAAGGCTTAGGAGCCCGTTGATGCCTGTTGACATGTTTCATAAAAGGTCCAGTTAGTTGAAGCAAAAAAGTCCTTATGTTACAGTTGGCAGACCTCCCAGGAAGGTTCTCAGAAGGAGGGTTCATTCATTCATTCATCACTGATTTTTGCTTTCATCTCCAGGACAAGGACTCGAAAACTGCCTTCCTTCAGAAGGCCATAGATGTGGTGATGCTGGTGAGTGGCGAGCCCCTGGCGGTGAAGCCGGTGCGGATTGTTTGTGGCCATGAGCCGGAAAAAACCAACGAGATGCTCCAGGCCATCGCCAAGTGCTGCCTTAACAAGGTGTCCTTGTCCGTCCGTCTGTGACCTATTTCTTAAGTAAAGCTTAAATAGCTGAGTTGTTATCTTGGATTTGTTCTGCAGCTGTCCAGTGATGAAGCAGTCAGGCGAGTCCTTTCAGGAGAAAAGACTGATCTGAAGACCAAGGCAAGCACCTCCAGGTCCCAGGACAAGGAAAACAGGGAGGGACGTGAACTTAATCTGGACAAGGAGGTGATCATTTACAGCCCAGTTGAACTGAAACAGCGACTTAGTGTCTCGTCTAGTTTGGTCTAGTTGTTATGGTCAACATTTATCAGTATTTCTATATTTGTTTCAGGAAAAGAACAAGAATACAGCACACAATGACAGAGGGGAACAGAAAGACCCAGCTCACCACAGAGACCAGGAGAGCAGACGCCGAGATGGAGAGAAGGAGCATCACAGGGGCAGGGAGCGCTCCGACAAGCACCAGCGCAGGGAACAAGACGCCCGGGCCAAAGACAAGAGCCATGAACAGGAGCGGGACAAGGACAAGGAGAAGGACAAGGCCCGGAGCAGAGAGAAAGACAGAGAGAGACGCCACGAAAGGACCAAAGACAAGGAGAGAGACAGAGAGAGAAACCACGAGTCTCACGGAGATCCGGAAAGAGACAAAGACAAGCAAAAAGACAGAGGCAAAGAGCGCCAGAAGGAGAGAGAGCGCAACAAAGAGGAAGAGAGGAATAAGTCTGGGGAGAGTAGCAACAGTAAGGTTTGTAATTCTGATTAATGTGGGTATAAATCACAAAGGTTTGACTCTTCAGATGCATCCTTTCATTAAACTACGCGAGCATCAAGCCTGCAGAGGCAGTCCAGCAGTTCAGCATCAGAAATCGATGTTTGTGTATTTACCCTGTATGTTTTTGTGTGTAGATTAATAAACCAGAGAAACCGCTGAAGAAATCCAGCCCAGAGGAGCTGAGAAAAACAACCCAGTCTGTGCCAGCAGTAAGTTGAAATACTTTCTCTGCCGTTGGGACATCCCCAGGAACCACAGGTCTTGTGGAACACAGCTCTGATTTCTGGCATTACAACGTTATTGAATTATTTTTCACATTAACTGCCCCCGTGACCCCCCCCAAATGGAGGAGCAGTGAAAAAAGGATAGATGGACATTAACCGGTTGTAATGTCTGTCTTCTTTTTGCAAGGAATCGGTAGCAGCTGGAGAGGTATTCAGAACTACAGCTGTAGTTTTAGACTTAGCTGTTAGCGTTAGCCTTTGTGTCTGTCTGGCTGCGTCAGTGCTAATTTGGACATAGATGTGGCAGATGACGTGTTTGCTTTCACGTGTGTGACTGAACCATGCGTGCCTTTCCTTGAAATGTTCTTTGCCTGCGCAGCCTGCAGAAGCAGCTGAGACGCAGGTAAGAACCAGACCGCCAGTGAAGAACTGGTGTTGTTTGTTAGGGGTTTCCCCGCAGGTCAACCAGAGAAAAACACACTTTGAGATGGTGACTCACTGCTGTGAAGCTTTACATGGCACAAATGGCCTCTGCCTCATAAAAATGTTTCTGCCTTCTTCTCTGCCAGCCTGATAGTCCAGCTAGAATCCCCCGACCTTCGTCTGCCAAAGGTCAGAGGCGGAGACCCAAAAGTCAAGGTGATTCTCGCTTAAACCAGTTAGAAGCAGTGTTTCTGCCTTGTAATGTCTCTAAAGTTTGACTAAAGATGGCTGCTTCTGTTTCCACAGATGAGTCTGACAGTGAGGGAGGTAAATGTTCTCTATCATCTATCCTCCAGTCCTTCATTCCACAGGTTAAGGTCTCCTGAGCCTCTCACTCGCTCAGGAGAACTCAAACGAATGATTATCAACACAGATGGTCAGACATTCAATTAATGATCATTTAGCACGCCCTGACGTTGCTGTGCAACACTGAGCCAAGTCCAAACTCACGAGTGTCGCCCCCACAGACGGGGAGGCTCCGCCAGCACAAAGACTCGCCCCCCAGGAGAATGGAGACGGTTCTTCGGTACCAAACGGAGTGACCTCCAGGTCTGCATCAGCTGCTCTAATCTTCACTGAGACCAGTTTGTTAACCATGCACATATATTTAACGCCTCTAAATTCTCCACTTCCACAAAGAATCAGCCTGAAGTCTCTCAGACATGTTGATGGAATATATTTCTGCCTCCTAACGAGTCACAGATTTTTTTAAAAATGCCATAAAAAACATATTTTATTGCAGAGTAAATCAAACATTCACCTGGTGCAACAAGAAAGAGAATTCAGAATAACGCTGGGCTTTAAGAAATTAATAAAGCAGTTTAGCTTTTGGCACATTGTTGTCTTCCTGAACTTGATCTGGGATCAGTTCCAGTAACTCACCCTGTTGAATAATTGACTGTAATTTGGATAATTGTGTTTTTTTTGTTTGGTTTTTTTTAACCTGGCTAATCACCGGCCATTAAGCGACCGGGTTACCACCATGCTGCATCATCAAATGTGATTTGTCATTCCAACCTCAGACATTAAAAACTAATGTGACGATGTTAGCTTTGAAAACAGTTTGAGTAAAGTGTGTTTGTGTTACTGCAGCAGGCGGAACTCGCGGCCCAGCAGCGCTCGTCCGGCACCTCCTCAAATCAAAAAGCAAGAGAACCACCCTGAAGTGGCTCCAGCAGAAAGGTGAGTTCTTCACATCTTTGCTGCTCTGTAAACTGACACTGGCGGGGTTTTGTGGCAGAATTGCATCTGTTATTGTTTGGCAGGGGCTCCAGTGCAAAGACATCAGTGCCAATCATTTTGGATGGAAAGAGACTCTCTGAGGATGATGATGATGATGATAATAATAATGAATCCAAACAGTTTGTTGTGGAGGAGATGGTTCCTCTGCCAACAGGAGTTCCTCAGCTGGATGTGGTAATTGTAAAGTCTTTCAAATATTATTGGGGCGTATATAAAGTATATGTAGAATTCATCAGAAACATTTATATTTTGCTGCAGTATTCTGACCAAGACATCAACAGCGGAGAGCAGCATGGTAAACACTCTATATCATTTATATATGGATTTATATTGTAGCCATAAGTATTTATCATATTTCCTTTCCTTTTTTGCACTTTAGGGGCTCTTGTTAAAAAGATCCTTGAGACCAAAAAAGACTATGAAACGTCCACGTCCTCCAAACTGAAGCAGGTTTGTAGAGCTGTGCTATTTTCGCTGTCGCTAGAGGGCAGCATCGCTCCACTTTTCGCTGTATCGCTTGAACGTCTAAAAGCTACCTCACTTCCTGCGAGTGTCTTAACCACACTGAAATGCCCAGTGGTCATTACCAAAAGGAAAATATAAACAAATGGAGCAGAAAGGTGTAATTGTGTAGCATTTTAACCAAGCATGGCCTCTAACAGACCACACAGAGATCAAGATGTCTGGAGTGAAATGAGCCTGTCTGCTGGCACTGTTCAGCATCTGAGGTTTGCTAAAGGTCTTCTGTTCCGTGTGTAATTTGCAGGTTAGTTATCTTGAGAACTAGCTTTTAATTTGGGTGATGGCTTCAGACTACTCACACAACACCTTAATTTATTTTAGAGGTTCTTCCTGGCACTTTCAAAACCATTGGACCAGTCGGTGTTGAATGCATTTTCACTGTTCATTTAAATGTAACAAGAATCTAATCAGCAGTAAGCAGAGAAAGATGATGGATGGATTCACTATGATGACCTGGTGTTTTCCCCCAGTGATTAGTTTCTGGAGTTTCTCACACTTTCCTCTTTGGGCTCACCAGCCAGCCACAGAGAGGCGTCTTTCATCAATCTGAAGTTTTGGTCTGTACTCTGGTGTGAGGCAGCCTGCACTGTCTGCTTTGGGTGGTCCTCTCCACCGAAGCGTACCCTCCCGGCATCTCGCTGACCACCCTGACTCTGACGGACAGTGTTTTGGGCTGTCGCTCATGCAGAAAGGGCCCCTGATCTATCCCCTCCTCGCCACGACCTCAGACATCATCCCTCATAACCTGCACCTGTAGTTTCTGTAATGCAGCTACCAGTCGACTGAAGAAGCTTGACAGGAATTTACTGAGCGTTTAACCAACTTAACACATGTATTTGATGTTGCACCTGTCTGAAAAAATTATGCCAGGAGTCCAACTAAACATTCGTACCCTGGCTAAATACCCGAGCGGGACAGCAGAGCACTGTGGGTAACATGAGCCGGGCCGTGTCGACTGTGTCCTAATTGTCTTAATGTGGCCTCATCAGTTTTCTGCTCTGCGCAGGCAGCTGAGGGCGGGTCTGTGTCCACAGAGGAACCCTCCATTATCGGCCTTCCCTCGTCAGCTGTACGAAGCCCTATAATAACTTCCTGTCAGACATGAAAGGGTGCTGGGAGGTCAGCTTAATGGTGTCNNNNCCCCCCCCCCCCCCCCCCTCGTAATCATGGTTAAACACGCAGGGTCTGTAACGTAAATATTGAACTTCCCCCCAAAAAAGGCGGCGTGACAGGTTTGAAATTTTAGCTGCCATAATTAATTTTCGGTTACACCAAACTTGACCTGAACAGAGTCCCGATGAGCCTGAACCTTCTCCATCCCACAGCGCTACTCTGAATTTTAATTTCAAATTTGAATTCATGTTGTTTTTTTTTCCCAGTCATATTTTTTTCCTGAACACTCTTATGAAGGGAAATGCCTTATTTTTATTTAAACAAGCACACGAGAGTAAAGAGAATACAGTCAGGAGGCTGTGTTTTGTCTCAGCCAGTGTGTGCGTGTGAGCCAGAGAAATTGCTGTATATTTATGGGGATGACCTTTTTGGTGACCCTTCGGAGGCAGTGTGTATTATTCTAAGATACTTCTCTTTTTATTTAGACAGAATCTGCGTCTTGCAGCAGCTGCGTTTTCATAAGAATTTGTGTGTACTCTATTCCCCCTTCTCTCTACCCCGTCAAATTAGCCTTGATGAAGGTCTGTAATGTATAAATAAACCCTGTGGCACACAAATGGATGACTGTTGAGTGAGGGGCACAGAGGAAAAGGGCTAGAATACTCTCTGCAGAATTGTCAAGAAAATAAATAGTCTCCTCTGCAGACCTCTGTGTCTTCATAAACATCGAGCATTCTTTTCGGTGAAGGCCCGTGGACGTGGCCCTGTGGCATTCCAGCAGGCCCGTTCTTTCTTTGCTGCAGCGCTTTTTGAGCAGTCTGGCTGGAGACAGACCTTCCCGCCTACAGTCCGTCACTAAATCTGATTTTGACGGGAAAAATACGATAATGCAGCGATGGTGTTGCATTGTTTCTGTTTTTTGAGTTTCCTCCAGCTCCACTGGGACGCTTAAGCTCAGCTCCCCTGTAAACTGGGCTGGTGAACTCGGCTGTCTCCCTGGTGACCTTGCAACAACATCCTGTGACCTGATTGGCCGTTTGGGTCTCTCTTCACCTCACTAACTTCATGCTATTTTTATGATGCCGCCGAGATTTTTTTTTCAAGGTCGTCGATGAGAAATGGCAAGAACCTCCAGCTGCAGTTCTCATTACAAGACACCAGCATGTCTGATTGGTCATCAGTTTGGTTCCTGTAAGCTTGTCTTTGATCTATCTACCTGTAATTGCCCCACGTGCCAACTCCCACCTTGTTATCGTCATCTAAGATTGACCACATCGCCCCGTGTTGTCAGGAGTCCATCACTGACAGAGAGAATGCTGCCCCTTCCTCCCCTCCTCCACTGTCATCACCACCACTAAATATTCCTGTGATCTGGGGGGGGGGCAGAAAACTAGGAGCACGCAGGTCTCGTCTGGGACCTCCATAAAGCTGTGATTTACACCCATCCAGACAGAGTGCACAAGAACCAAGGGTCATGTTTTCATGCCAGGTTTTTTTATTTTCCTGAGGGGGAGGGGGAGGGGGAGGGTGGCCCGAGTAGCAGCGGGATGGCAAATAAAATGAAGCAATGGGTCCCGCCTGGGCCGCGCAGTCCAAACCGCAGCCAGGCAGGCCGAATGAGCCGTAGAGTGTTTGTCTAGCTGCAGGGTTCACAGCACCCAGTGGAAAGCCACCCACCTTGTTACAGGACTGCTGGGCCGAGGCGTTCCAGCCCTCACGCTACTGAGCCGCTGCAATCGGGCAACAAAGACCGCGGGCGTCAGAAGTTTTCACTCCTGAAGAGAAACACCGGTAAAAGAAGCTCGGTGTGCTGTCAGGTAGACCAGCTGTCTGGTTGGGTTGGAGAAACCAAAGCCTGGCAAGGCTGGAGCTGATGTGCACCCCAGTTCCACCAAAGATGGCTGCTCACGCATTTTCCATGCCAGGAATCTACCAATGTCATTCATACGTCGTTACCGTGTCATCGACGGCTGATCCCAGAATCTGGCCCATGAAGGCAGAGCTTACGGAGACAAATACAACAGTTCTTACTCAGTACCGAAGAAATGTGGCCCTGCCGCTCTAACCGGTTCATAAAATAACGGGGTAGGAACTGTGAGCTCTCACATTCATCTCTGCTTTGGTGTTTTTAAGTAATTGTATGGCTTTGGGCTACAATGCTGAATATAGTTGCATCTCACACACACACACACACACGTGCGCACACACTCCAGAGGCCTTGTAAAGTCCAGCTGAGCAAACATTCTTGGGTTTGCGCTCTGCCAAGGGAGGTCTTTCCCCGATGCCTTCCCCTCCTTTTTGCCATCAAGGCGCTGAGTAACTAGGATATAGTGACCCTCTCAGTACACACACACACACACACACACACTCTTTAACAACCACACACATACACTGGAGGCCTTCATCAGCCACCCTCTCATACTAGCCGACACAATTCACTCACATGTTTGATCCTAATGTATACAGCTATACGGTCAGTTCCCGTCTAACATTTTAGCCTTGAAATCCTAAACCACTAAATGCCGTCTTGTTATGTTTTGCCAGTTTGAGATTCTGCTGGCGAAGGTAGAATCCCCGAAGCAGGTTTATTATGTTTCGGTCAATGGACACACAAGTCCTTTTTTTTGTGTTCACGCAGCTGTGAGTTTTCGTGTCGGCTCATTAAGACTTTCCTCAGAGAAATTTCAACATAACATCAATTAAAAATCTTTTAAAACACATTTCCAGATCCTCACCTGTTGTGCACAACTTCTCCACTTCCAGAACATAGAGTCTGAAGTTGCCCTGAAGAAGGAGCGGGAGACGGTGAAGCGGGAAACGGAGCGCGTCTGCTCCTCCATCCAGACCATGTGCCGCAGCACCCAGTTTCTGGCAAAGAACCTTGACTACGTCCAGGAGAACATCGAGGCGATGCAGGCGGAACTGATCTTCTGGTGTCAGGAGAGCAAGAAGTACATGCAGGCCTGTGAGGAGGAACAGAGGTGCGTGCGCCACATATGGGGTCCTTACATCTGAACCGCTCTAGTTTAACGCCGACGGCATGTTTTGTGTGTTTAATGTGCTGCAGAATGACCGACAAGGCTCTGGAGCCTCGTCACACTGAACTGGTCGATCTGGAGCAGCAGATCACGGACATGTGGAGCAAGATTCGGACCTCAAGGGCCAACATACTGAGGAATGAAGAGAAGCGTGAAAAGTTACTGAGAGGAATCAGCTTCCATCATGGTGCCTAAAAGGCTTTTAAAACCAATTTCAGAGCGAAAAGGAAAGAGTTATTTATTATTACTACTACTCGGTTAGTAACATGATTTAATTTCCTTTCCATTTTAAGGCAGCACTGTTTAGTTCTGCTCCTTAAAATCCTAAATTTTTGGAATGATGGGGAGACTGGAAACTAAGTGATTTATTACATTGTAATTACACTGTAAACTATTTGTATCATATCTGTATCAAAGTGTATATTGTGTTTGTATTATAGTTCAAATTACGCTGTAGTTTTGAAGTGAAAAGAATTAAATATTACGCTGCTTACTTTACAAATATTTGTCTACCTTTACAGACTCTTTAGAGTTCAAAATCATCAAAGCCAATTTTCACTAAACATTAATGACACATCAGAAATGTTTTATCTTAAATATATTTGCAAAAAGCACAACTCAGTATAATAAATTCATACAATTCTTTACTCAGTGACACACTTTTTATCTTGACAGCCAACCAGTCATGATGGAGAAACAGCTGCGACACATAAAGCTTATTAGGAAGCTATTAAACAAGATTTAGATGAAGCAATTGTGATGTAAGCTGGAGATTTAGCTGAAGGTCCTTGTAGAAGGAGCAGACACCTGCTTTCAGTCAGAACTCTGGTGACTCAGTCTCAACAGGTGGATTAATGAGCAGTCCAAGGGAAGGACAGCTCTATTGTCCATGGCTTTCCCTCAAAATAGGTGACTTTTCAGAAGGCTTTAATAAGCTTCTGTTGCTTTTCCCTTTTGAAATGTTACAATGAATCCTGCTGCTAATGAATGACTACACCTTTCTACCTTTTGCTTTTAGTTTGTTGCTCAAGTCCACAATCTTAAGTCCGTCTGAAAGGCCAGAGTCAGGGGTACTCCAACAGTCATAATGATAGTTTCATTTCTGTAATAACATTATTATATGTTTGTTTTCATACAAATGTTAATGTTTTAATTTATTTAACTGAAAAAAATGCTGCCTATTCAAACAAAATGCTATGTTATGCTGCTGGAATTATCAGTATAAGATGACTGGTATTTTAGATTCATGTGCTATCATTGAAATTAATATCAATGTTGGGTAAACACCTTAACAAACTCTACTGTCAACATTGTCATGACTATAAATTATGCATTTATCTCATTTGTTTGTTTGTTTTTTTGTTTTTCAGGGTTATTTTTCCTTCTCCTGGTACACACTAAACTACCAGACAAGGAAACAGGAATAAAGTATGAGAGAAAAAGCAGAGTGGAAAACAGGTGTAAGTGTACCGCTGAGGTAATTAGGCTTATATCAACTATTTTTGTCTACTACAACTTTAAAGATGGCTTTGCAATGGTCATTAATAGTGTTATTACAAATGTTTATAATTTGGCTGAGTATTAGTCAACTGACTATTATCAAAACGGCTTAAATGTCATAAAAGCTTAAATATTATCGCGTCCGGCCATGACAGTCGTCGTTTCCGCTTTAACCGCGTCCCTTCGTACGCAGTCGGGAAGTGACGTCATCGCCGACCACAACAGTCACGCTTGTTTATGTCCGCGTCTCTGGCCTGAGTCACCGCGGGGGCCGCTGCGTGTCCGGATACTTTCGTTAGGTTCCCCCCCCCCTCTGCGCGCCGTGACATTCGGGGAGAATGGCCGACGGTCCGGAGGCGGATGTGGACGATCCGCCCAGCATGCATTTCCCCCCGCTCATCACTGTCTCGGGTCTCCCCGGCACCAGCGCTGCAGGTAGGCGTTGATCCATCCGCCTCCATCCTCCGCTCGACCTGTCCTCAATAGAATAGTTCCATGTTCCTGTGTCTACGGTTTCAGAAGGCGTTTCCTCCTGTTTGCCCCTCAGCCGCAGGAGTGTAAATAAAGCAGTGCAGGTCCCTCAGGCCCCCTGGGGTGGGGGTTGGCATCCCACTATAATGTCAATTTCTTTTTTAGAGTAAAACTCAGATAACTAGGAGTAAATGCCTGGGCATTTGTAATAATTGCATCTGATATACTTCAGACATGCAATAATAACAGGAAAACAATATGGTTTACATGTTCAGGCCGTTTGTTGGGTTTCCATCAGAGTACGTATGAATGTAATAAAGTAAGACTCGAGAGAGATTTCCTTTTCTTTTTTTTAAACACAGGTACAGATGTAACAGAACCAATCAGATTAATCGAACCAATGAGCAGTCTGAACTTCTGAATTTCTGACTTTCCTTACAGAACAGGATTGTAAAGCCATGAATATTTAATATTGTCGCCTCCTTAACAGCATGCTAATGCAGGCCTGGTAGATGCTTTGTGGGCTTGGTTCCATTAGTGATTTATCAGAATATGACTTTAAAAATCAAGACTTTCACTCCATGACTCATCGTTTTCAGGGGAAATTATCTGATCAGTGTCTCGACTAATTTTGCGCAAAGCTATCTAGCTGATCACTCATGTACCCGTGAGAGTTGAGTTAATTGCCAAATAAGCAACTTCCAGAAAGAGCATCCGACCAGTGTTATCTGCGGCCCTCGTTGCCTGGCCTGGCCTGGCCTCAAACAATAGCTGTTCTGAGCTCAACTGATCTGGCACAAATCACATCATATGTTCATTACAATCACATTCCGACAACAAAGTACTGATGTAAAACACAATATGATGTTAAGAAAACCCGTGGTAAATGTGTTCTTGTTTAACGCCGCTCCCTGTTAATGATATGACAGATGAATGTGTGGAGTAGAGGGATCCATTATCCAGGAGGAGCGTGCGTCAGCTTTTCTTTCTTAGACTAGTCCTGCCTCATGATGAAGAGTCCGTCTCCGTTGTGTCCTCACCAGGCCGGAATCTAAAAGAATGGCTCCAGGAGCAGTTCTGTGACAAACCTCTGGAGCAGGATGACATGCGGCTCCACAACGCAGCCTACGTAGGAGACCTGGACACCTTGAGGAACCTCCTGCAAGAGGAAGACTTTAAACGGTGGGACAGAGTTACTGAGATCTTACAAAGACGTTTTATGTCCATCATCCATAACGAATTAATCGTCTGGTCATGGACGCTGGCACCGTACTTTCTGTCCTCCTTAGGGGTCACATTTGCTCCCACCCGTTGTAAAACCAGCAGCTTTTGTCCACAACATTCATTTGGTCTGTGGTTTCACGGTAGGTTTGCTGAGTGACAGCCCAGGAAAACCACCAATGTCAATAAAAAAATTTAAACAGGAGCCAGATTTGAGCGTCGCCAAAACCGGTTCGTGAGTCAATAGGGGCTGAATTTGTTGATCCAGATCAGGGAGAGCAGCCAGCACAGCAGTGCCAGCATGCACTGTTACTATGGTTACACTGAGACCTTTTGTGGGTACCAATAACAGGCGTTAAATTCAATTCTATGAATTTAAGCCAGGGATGTCCAAACTATTCCACAAAGGGCCGTGTGGCTGCAGGTTTTGGTTCCGACCAAGCAATAGCACACCAGACTCAAGTCCTTTAATCAACTGATCCGAGTCTTCAGACAGCTGATTGGTCAAACTGTGTGTGCTTGATCGGTTGGAACAAAAACCTGCAGCCACACGGCCCTTTGTGGAATAGTTTGGACATCCCTGATATAAGCAGAATATTTTTTTCTACTGCACGGTGTCATCTCGGATGCTGCTCCGCTCTTCCAGGCGTATCAATGAGAAGTCTGTGTGGTGCTGCGGGTGTCTGCCCTGCACGCCTCTGCGGATCGCAGCCACGGCGGGACACGCTGCCTGCGTGGTCTACCTGATCACCCAGGGCGCAGAGGTGGACCTGGTGGACGTCAAAGGCCAAACGGCGCTCTACGTCGCCGTCGTCAACGGCCACCTTGACTGCGTGCGCATCCTCCTTGAAGCTGGGGCCAACCCCAACGGGAGCCGTCACCACCGCAGCACGCCGCTGTACCACGCCGCGCGGGTGGGGAGGTTGGACATCCTGCAGGAGCTGATCAGGTGAGGACAAGCCTGCGTCGGGGTTTCCATCCAAGGACAGCATCCAGGGCGTTGAACAACTCATTTAGACGCCTTGTTGGGATTTTTTCCGTCTCCAGGTTCAACGCAGACGTAGACATGGACCACCAGCTCGGGCCCCGCCTCCTCTTAAGCGCTCGCACCCTCAACACGCTGGTTGTATGTCCCCTCTACATTAGCGCTGCCTACCACCACTTGGACTGTTTCCGGCTGCTGCTCCAGGCTGGTGCGCAGCCTGATTTCAATTACACGGGGCCCGTTTGCCAGGAGGCTCTGACCCGCGGCCTGGCCTCGTGCCTGCTGGATGCGGTGCTGCGGCACGGCTGCGAAGTGGCCTTTGTCCACCTCCTGCTGGACCACGGGGCCAACCCAGCTCTGGTGCCCTGGGATGAGTCAGAGCTGGAGGCTCCAAACAGGAGGAAAGTAGATCCAGAAGCTCTTCAGATCTTCCTCGAGGCGAGGAGTGAGTAATATCTGGGCGAGCGTGACGCGGGCATGGATTTAGGCAAATACAACCTCAGATAAATATATGACTTATTTTCAGCAAAGCAGATAGAAAAAATAGTGCCTTGCTCATTCAGTAAGATTTAGGGGGATGAGTTGTAGCCAGGTGACAGTGACCTCTGGCCCCAGATGAACTGATCATCAGCAGCTGTGCAGAACTCTTAAACAGAAGGTGGTTAGCTGGTCTGGAGCACTCAGGTGTGTGTTGATGCACAGCCAAGTGTGGAGGGTTTAAGCGCTGGTCTTAGAGGGGAAATTGCTGCTGCTGCACATTAATGTGGGAGGCGTCGCTCAGGTCACTTCCCAGTTAACAGGTCAGACAGAGCAAAGATGTTTGTCTGCAGGCCTTCAACTGCATCTGAACAAGCACCTCTGGAACCATGTCCTACACACAGGCGGCGCTAAAGCGGAGTGGCTTCATGAAAACCAAACTCACCATTTCTCCAAAAACCACCTCATGCTGTCGGGCCAGCCTGGCCGAGGACAGGTGCTTTGGAAACAAACTCCTTTCTTTCCCTCTCTTAAACTGTTGAAGAAATCATCCACGGTCGTTTTCATTTTTCTTGTTTTGGGCACAAGGCTGATTAACTCTGCATCGACATGAGAGTGAAGTTAAGTACCTGAGTGGGTCGTCCCCTTAATCTCAAAGGACCTATTTAACTTGTTCAGGTGTACAGGCACAAAAAACACGCCTAGATAATCACAAGTCGACAAACGCATGAAGGGATGATGCATTTAGAGTTTCCAAGGAAGCCAAGTTGTATCCTGTTAAAAGGCTCATGCATCATATTTACTGACTCTCCATGTTTATATGAAGCCATAAATTTTTTGATGATTTCATGCGCTGCTGCAGCTGTCTTTTCTTTTTTTTTCCCCCTCCTGGCAGGATGCCCCCGGAGGCTGACGCATCTGTGCCGCATCAGGATCCGCAGAACGATGGGCAAAAGCCGTTTGAACCGCGTGCCCTCCCTGCCGCTGCCGCAGCCCATCAAGAACTTCCTGCTGCACCAAAACTGACACCGTGCAGCTCCTGCAGAGCCCACACAGCCCAGAGCCCAGTCAGCCTCGACTCCAGTAGAACAGTCTGTGGGCCTGATATGGTAATTACTATTTTATAACTAGAAACCACGTTTAGTTTGAGTTTGAAATGTACCCGTCTCCTTTGCTGACTGTAATTGTTATTTATTTCTTTTGTTATCAGAGAAACATGTCATGTGACTGTCGTTTTGCTCATTGATGTGTTTCCTGTGGACTTTCAGACCTGTTTCTGTCTGTGCTGTCAGTCAGTTGTGTTCGTGATTAGACTTGCGGCTTTATTTGATCAGATGAGCAGGACTGAGGGTTGGAAGGTTCCCGAAACACATGCCTTAAAATTACGTTTGGAAAAATGGCCTGAAAAATGGATTGGACATGAAATGAAGATAGAATTCCACATGCGGTCAAAGAGGAAAATTAAGCCTCATTATGTGCATTTTAAGGTCATTTATAGACTGAACCCAGATCAGTTTAGATGAGTGACTTCAGCAGAAAAAGAGCTCTAAATACTTATCACTCAAACCGAGCTTTGACAGAGAAATGATGGAACGATCAAGCAAACCTGCGCTGACGCTCCTGCTGGTTACCGTGGTGACCTGCCCCCGTGTCCGTCCTGACCCTCGCTGGCTTTGTGTTTTCTGCTGTTGTGTAGAGGAAATCAGTCAGCAGGAGCCGTTAACATGAGCCGCTTTAAGATTCCGACATCATATCCCAGAGAGAAACTATACAGTTTGCTAGAACAAAGATCAAATGTTACCATATGTGAAACTAAAGAGTGTTTTTTTTTTTAAAAACAAAAAACACAAGTCCAGTCGGTGACAGGAGCAATCTTTGCTGTACACACATACTGTAGTGTGCAAAGTCTGTGAAAGCTTTAAACTGATAGTTCCTGCATATTTTAGAGCAAATCTGGACTTTTTTTGCAATAAACTAGTTCAGTAACTTAATCAGTGAATTTGCGTTTTTTTTTTTTTTTTTTTTGCTCTTTGGATCAAACATACGACTGCATAACATCCGTGGGAGTCGTCTCCCAGCTCAGTAATATCTGATATGTTGCAGCTGAGAAGGGTTTTCTGCGGAAAATAACATTAGATGCTTCTGGTCATATTTCCTCCCCTTAAGAAAACCATTACATCACCTTTAACTGTCGAGCAAACTGCGTTAGACTCCAGAAGTGCATTAAATGTTCCCTCACCGCGTTCTTCTGTGGAACCTTCAAAGTCATCTCTCTGTTTTCCCTTTCGAACCTGCGTTTCGGAACACAAAGAACGTATTTTGCAGAGCATTAGTTAAATCAAGTACTTCATTTTCCCATTTTGCGGCCATGACAACACGGCTGCTCCTCTTTTCCCCTGAAAGCCCACTTGAACATCTGTTGTGATCAACGCGTCTGAGCTGATATCCGGTCATGTTAAAGAGAAGCTTGCATCAGGCAGCACCGGCAGGCAAACAGGATGTTTGCTCTCAGGAATCAGGAATATCTGGAATATTTGAGGGAAATAAGGGCAAATTCTCACAAGGGGAGACATCTTTCAGTGGTGGACCCGGAGTGGGTGCAGGGCTGGAGGTGTAAAGCGAGCGCTCCTCTGATTGATTTCCGTTGGTTCTCCTCCGCCTGCAGTAATTCTCCCCGCGGTGTGATTTGTGATATCCTCCAGTGGGCGTCCCGTATTTGAATAAGATGATCGAGTGCTGGATGGGGGACGTTTGTTTTTCAGCTGATACATGAGACAAGACCAGTCAAGATGTTTGCAGAAAACCACATTTTGGTGAAAATCCAAGTGGCCCCGAGGAGAAGCGCGGAGCCTGGGAACCCCGAGTGGAGGAGAAGAGGGATGGAATCCTGGGAGGACGCACACGGCAGAATTAAAGCTTTCCGACAGACCTTTTTCTAAGTGCGACTCTGAGCGGAGCCGACAGCTCCTGGAAAACTCTTCAAACTCTCATTGGCGGCTGAAACGAATGAACGAGACGTGTTCATTTATTTAAAACCCCAGCAGGCGCGTGCTCGGAGCCGAAATAAGAGTTCTCATATTATCTAGAACTTATTGATTGAAATGATTTTGGGAGCTTCTTCTCTGTGTGTGGCTGACGATTAAAGGAGCAGCTCACCCAAAAAAGGAAAATTCCTACTCAGTACATCTACAGGGAGAGTTGGGAAATGGTCCGTAATACACACTTTTAAAAAATAAATGAATCTTTGCCCCAAAGGCAGTTAACAAGACTCCAGGACTCAGAGGAAATTTAGGTATAAGTAAATAGACGCAACATCCAATAGGAGGAAGGTGAGAAATGTACTTTAAATAAGTGAGCTGGAATGTTTTGGAATCAGGATCACGTCTACTCTTTTCCTCCAAAATGGAGAGTTTATAGACGAGAGGGAAAGAAAAACCCTGTCACACAAGGTCTCTAGATGGCACTGTCTTCCTTTCAAGCCTGGCAGACATCTCTCCTCCTCTTCACTCACCTCTGCCTTCGTCCCCGGAGGAGCCTCTTCACCCCAGAGAAGATGGGACCGTTTGGAAAACCGCTGTTTCCATTCACAAAGACCTATTTAAAGACTTTTACGAGTCCTTTCAGAGGTATTAAAGAAGAGTTTTAAGTGAGAAAACATCAAAACTCTCTGGGGAAGGAACACAGGAAGCACAGACTCTGGAGGTGTGTAATAACAACAATAATAATACTAATTAATGCATGAACGTGCTGTTGTCTTTGAATGTGTTTGGAGCAGAAACCTATAGGTGGAAGTGTTGACATTTTATTTGCACCACAAACTCCAGTCCAAACCTCAACAGCCCCTCCAGCCTCACAGCAGCGTTCCGCTTCAAACCAGCACGCGGGGCCATAAAACCGCTCTGCCAGGAGGGTTATTATTGGTGGTTATTCTGGGTTGTCACTATCATAAATATGGAGTTTCCTCAGTGAGTACAGGACAATAGTGTGGAAGATTGAAAAAGAGGAGTTTGTGTTGATCAGAAGGTCACCTGTAAGCTGTTAAGCAGGTCCGGCAGCGCTCCGCCGTCTGCCCGCTCCATCAGGAGGCCTGCTGGCCTGCGCTGGCGCTGGCGACTCGCCTCTTACCGTTTGTAATTGCCACGCGCTTTAATTTTCGATGATCTCACCCCTCAAGCTCTCCGGAACTCTCAGTTTCCTCCAAAGACCACATCAGTGTGTGTTTACTGCTAACACACATGCACACACACAGGCAGGCACCCCCCCTCCCCACCACACACACACACACACACACACACACACACACACACACACACACATTCCTACACCTCCCCACAAATACTAATTTACTTGTTAGAACTGATTTTCCTTCCAAAAGCACCCTCTTCGTCTCAGATCTCATTTCGCCCAGTTTTATGTCTTTTTCTAATATCTGGTGGGGACGGAACCTGTCCCACGCTGCTTCTGGACACATATCAGTCCAGGCCCAGTGAGCATGTTAAACCTGAGGTGTATCTGATAGTCGGGCAGAGGGGAAAGGAACAGCTGCAGGTTTCTGGTCTGCTGCAGAGACACTCCAGTTATTCCTTCACAAACAAGCATCTAATAAGACCTCAGAACCACTAAATGATTCTCTGCCATTAGCAGCATAATTCAGGAAATGCTGCTGGAAAACCACGTTAAAGTTCTGGGAGTCAAATCTAAATAATATTACATGGTGTGTGTGTGTGTGTGTGTGTGTGTGTGTGTGTGTGTGTGTGTGTGTGTGTGTGTGTGTGTGTGTGTGTGTGTGTGTGTGTGTGTGTGTGTGTGTGTCCTTGTATTTGCTACTTATTGGGTCCCAAAGTGCAATGTGGGGCCTTTTTAGCTGCTCCTCACAACTTCAAAAAGACTGTGAGGGTCAAGACATGGTTTCACTTTGGGGTTGGAAATTACTTTAGGTCAAGGTCAGAGTTAGGGTCAGGGTCAGAGGTAGGGTCAGAGTTAGGGTCAGGGTTAGGGTCAGAGTTAGGGTCAGGGTCAGAGGTAGGGTTAGGGTCAGAGTTAGGGTTATGGTCAGGGTCAGGGTTAGGGTCAGAGTTAGGGTCAGGGTTAGAGTTAGGGTTGGGGTTAGGTAGTTAGTTGGGATGTTGGTGTTCGGGGCTGGGTAAAGTGTTACGTCTATGAGTCCCCACAAAGATAAAAATACGAAGATTTGTGCGTTAACAAAACACATGCACAAAATAGTAATTCTGAGGTGATTAAACTTTTATGTGTAATTTCCTGTTGCTTTATTTTTCCCTCCTAATTTCAAGTGCAAACATTCAATTTAGTTGGTAAACTGAGGTCATAT